>APFE030145313.1:128222-145670 GCA_000404065.3 Pinus taeda | reverse complement strand
TTAATGTATTAATAATAATTAATAATTAATAATAATATTAATGTTATAAGTTATACCTAAAAGTGAAGCAATTAACTACTAATTGCTAGAAAAGGAAAGAGAAATTTACCTACTGAGCTCTATACCTGAGATGTACTGGCGCTCCTAATTTCTCTGATTAAGGGAAGCCAGCTTCCACTAATCTTAATACCATTATCCCTGTTGAGATTATGTGGATGTTGATAGTTTCAAGAGCTTCTCTGATCTTTCGCCTATGATTTTTATTTTCACGTGCGATAATTGAAGCATTTTCCAAGCAGACATGGTGCTTGGTTTTTGAGGAATGCTCTACAAGGGCTGAAGTTCGAGACCTTTCATTCCCAATATCAGCTCCATGTTCCTTGATTCTAGTCTGCAAGGATCGACCTGTTTCACCAATGTAACATTTTCCACATGAGCAATCTATTTTATAGACTCCCATAAGATGATGTCTATGAATATTATCCTTGACAGACCTCATACCTTGCCTAATAGTTCTAGGTGCTGAGAATTGCGTGATTATGTTTTTATTTCTAAGGATTTTAGCAATTTTATCTGTCACTCCTTGAATATAAGGAAGAAAAACCATCCCACACTGAGGTTGGTCTTGATCCTTAGGCTTATGAGATAACACCTTTCTTTCAGCTCTCTCTATAGCTACTTTAATTTCTTTTTCATTGTAGCCTATACCTTTAAAAGCTGAGACTAAATGCTTCTTTTCTTCATCCAAATGCTTAGGGTCAGAAATTTGAAGGGCTTTGATGGCGAGAGTGTTTAGAACACCAAACTTCTGGGCTGGGTGATGGTGGGAATCAGCGTGCAGGTAGTTTTCTGTGTGGGTTGACTTCCTGAAAACCTTATGTCCCAAAGAGCCATCCTCCTTTCTGATGATGAGCACATCCAAAAATGGGATGCTCATGTTTTCTTCAAGCTCCATAGTGAATTTTATCTATGGAGAGATAGAGTTGAGATGAATAAAAAACTTGTCAAGCTCTGTTTTACCATGAGTCCATTTTATATTGGTATCATCGATGAATCGTTTCCACCAAGCTGGCTTCAAAGGGTATGATTCAAGGGATTTATTTTCAAAGTATTCCATGTGTAAGTTGGCCACAGTTGGTGAAAGGGGTGATCCAATTGCCACCCCAGATGTCTGCTCATAATATTCTCCTTGGAAGGTGAAAACAATTGATTGTAAACAAATTTCAGCCAGTTTTGTTGTTCCTGGATCAATAACATCTTTTATAACCTGAATGGCTTCATCAAGAGGGATCTTGGTGAATAAGGATACTACGTTAAAGCTAACAAGGATGTTATCAGGGTCTAACCTCTCATTTTTAATAAGATTTACAAAGTCATGAGAGTCCTTAATGAAAGAATCAGTATTCCTAACAAGGGGTCTAAGGATTTTAGCAACATACTTAGCGAGCTCATAGGTAGGGGAGCCAATGGTATTGACTATTGGTCTAAGAGGAACACCCTCTTTATGGATCTTGGGTAAACCATAAATTCTTGGGATGGTTTGACAAGAAGGAACTAATTTCTTCTTTAACTTATCCTCAAGGTTGGAATCTGCAATTGTCTTTCTTACTTCCTTCATAATCTTGGGAATGGGATTATTATCCAGCTTCTTGTAACTTCCACATCCGAGGTGTTCATTCATTTGACTAACATAGTCTTCTTTATCCAAGATCACCGCTGCCCCTCCCTTATCTGCCTTGAGAACCACAATTTTATCATTGTTTCGTAAGGATTTAAAAGCAATTTTTTCTTCTTTTCTTAGGTTACTTTTGGGAGATTTGGCTTTTCTCAAAATGAGGGAAAACTCCTGTCTTAGGGTTTCCTTATCTTCCAACGAAAGATTATTAATCCCATCTTCTATGCTACAAATCATATTCTCAATAGGAAGGTTTTTAGGAGCAATTGCGAACCCTAAACCTTTGTTAAGGAGACTCATGATTTCTGGATCTAATTCATGGGAAGACAGATTAACCACTTTTCTTCTCTGCTATTTTACTGAAGAATTGTAGGCTTTTGGGTTGTCGTTGCCTTTTATTATCTTACTGTTCTTATCTTGTTCACCAATTTTCTGGATATTATTACCTTCTTCCCCAACAATTTTACATGGTTCTTTAATTACCATAGCGTTCTGATAATCGTTCATGCCTGAAGGCCATAGGTATGAATCGTTGCTGCTGTCTGGAAGCCGTAAGCCCTGGTTGTCTGCCTGATGAAGATTGCTGTCTTCGATGCTGCCTGGAGGCCGAAAAATAATGCTGTCAATCTGATCAAGATTGTTATCTGCCTTATGAAGTCTATTGCTAATTATGCCCTCGGCAACTAAACCCCGAACGCTGTCTGAACATGCGTGGTTTCCTCTGCTATGCGTAGTCTTAATCACCGCTTTTTTAAACGTTTATTTACCTTTGCTTTCGGTGCATATGGTGCTGTTTGCGCTACGCAGAGTCCTAATATCTAACGGATCTTCCTCTACACTGTCAAAGCTCGGGCTATCTACAATATGCGAAGTCCACAAATTAGTGTTTTCTCTGCAATCTAGCCTATGGCTGTCTGCGTTATGATTTAATGGAACAACACTATGACTTAATGGAACAGCGCTATTGTTCAACGAACTTGCTTCTTTATGAAAAGTTTCACTAGGGCTGTCTGCGCTATGCATAGTCCACGCATTAGCGTTTTCACTGCTATCTAGCCTATTGCTGCCTGCAGTATGAGAAGTCCTTAATGGAACAATGCTATCAATCAACGTACTAGATTCTACACAAATGGTTTCGACTTTGTCCATTCTTGAATTATTTTCTTTTTCAATTGCTGTTAACAGGTTCTTTAACACGCTTGTCCTCGATTTTATGGAACCATTGGACATCGCAGAGCCTACTGAACTTGTCGCATACGACTTGTTTAATAACTTAGACAGCTTTTTGCGTTGTCTGGTTTGGGAAATGTGTCCTTCATTGCTGGCTTTTAGAGCAGCGCTGGCATCAATTACAGACCAAATATCTTTGTTGATGTTGTTGGCTAGTTTTAGATGTGCTGAGAGGGCTGAGCGTCCAAGACTATATAGAGAAGCCCTAATCCTCTTAATCTCTGCTCGAATTAGAGTGATGCTTAATTGAAAAAATGCCTTGCTATTAAATTTGTTATGTAATCTATGGTTAAGTTGCGCAAATGAGGGAATGACATTATTGTCACGACAATTCTTAGGAAATTGAATGATGGTTTACTCATTAATTATTTAAACAATCCTACTAATTTTTTAAATTTATTATTAAGATTTTTAATACAATGAATAGATTCAATAGTAGATCCAAATAATAATTAATCAAAATTATTAAAATAAGTATTTATAATTTGAATAAATATTCAAATATATATAATATGTTAATATTTTATTTATATTATTAATAATAATAATGTAGTGATTATATAAATAAATATTAAATATTAAAATATATAATATTTATAATATTAATGTGAGTTTTATATAATAATAATTAATAATTATAAATAATAATTATATAGGGTTTGTATTAATAATTGATAATATTTGACTTAATTATAATATAACGCTAATGTTATATAATGAATTAATTTTATTAATGTTAATGTTAATTCAAGAATGTCCTGATGATGGATCCCTGTTGGGATTTGAAACGTTGATGAAAAATGGTTATTACTGTGGGTTCTCTGGTTACTAAATCAAAATTCATTTATTTTTTTGATCATGGTGGTCGTGATCCATTTGCTTCCAATTTTGATCATGAATCTATCGCAGTTGATCTTTCGAAGCCACCGATTTATGATGATCTACCTGATGATGAAGTCGAGACACCCAAGACCATTGAGGCACTTTAGCCCGAGATGATGGTTATGTCAGGTTCGTGCTCTCTTGGGTTTAGTCTCACTTCCGATCATGAAACTATTAAATCACCCAAGGATCCTCATCACTCATTTGTATGCATTAAAGATCCATCTCACTCTTAGATCACACTTCCTCCACTCAAACTGCATGATCCCATTGCTCATGCATTAGAGGAGTCTTACATTGGAAGCAATCATTCGCGATGCAAGTTATATTTGTTTCTTTCTTTTGCTTGCATGTCACAGTGAAGAGTGTGCTTATGCTTCAAAGTTGCACATAGTGTCACATAGTACCATAATAAGTCCACGGACTGTCCGTCATGCACATGCACTCACTTATGTCTTGTGGTCACCTTGAAACATGAAGTGTGGTTGTCTTAACTATTATATATTTCTTGTATGTTGGTCCACACAACTGGGTTACTCACGGACCACGCCTTCACCCACATTGGAAGTATCATTGCACGTGATCAAGCCCATGCACCGTTAGTGTAGGAGTAGAAGTAGTGTTTGCTTTTAATTGTTTGCTTGCATGCTTGTTTGCTTTCATGCTTTGTTTGATTTCTTTTCTCTCATTTTTTCTTTTGCTTTTGCTTGGATTTTTTTTGTTCGTTTGCTTGTTTTGTTCATAGTTTAGTTCGCATGAACCATGTGTAACTCATGAAACGAGTTGGGTAAAGTACAAGAGGGTTTGTACAACTATCGCTACTTGGTTATCTATCATCTTGCCTCTGTATGATGAACTTGTTACTCTTAGTCCATGATACGTTGAAGGAAAATAGGTACTCTTCGAAGTGATCCTTGGTGTAAACACAACACTTGCACACTAACTAGTGTCACCTTTTCTAGTCGATTGTTTTTGGGTTAACCCTTGTTAGCTCAGTCAAGTAGAGTAAGGTGAGGGGGAAAACCTTAAAAGGCATGTTAGTGATACATTAAACTACTTCTCTGCTGGAAAAACCTCTTTTTCTCTCAATAAGTCGGGATCGAAATGAATAAGTGCTATGTACAGTGAAAATGAAAAATAAAAAAAAAATGAAAAGTCAAAAATGAAAAATGAAAAATGAATAAGGCGAAATAAGAGAAAGGCTTCTTGCGCAGGCTTGTGATGCAAGTAACTCCACTGGGGTACTGACTGGGCTTGCTAGCAATAGAGACATGCTTGCATTCCTATGTGACTCCACCGGGGTACTATCTAGGCCTGCTGGCAGTGGAGCAACACCAGAGATGAAACTAAGACTCTGGCAACTATACTGTTTATGCACCTATATACCCCTTAACCCCAATCGAAACAACTGTGTTGCCTTGTCTTGGAATGTGTGTCAATCGACCAAGGGCTTGGCAGATGATACATCTTACAATCAAGTTAGTGTGAAACCAAGATGAGATGAAAACTGAACAATACTTCTAGAGGTGTTAGACTCGCTTTTCACGAACAAGCTCCATTCAGAGAGTTGGAGTTCTACCAATGTGTCACCAAGTGTTGTAGCGGCTACAACCACCCTCCAAAATTTTTCCTTAGCCTGTTTTGGAGTCTCCCTACCAACCTTCACAACAACTTGCCTTGCTTTTTCAAGTCCTCAAGCTTTAGTGTCTTTCTTGCTCAAAGGCAGTCTGTCAATCACAGTTTGATCTTTTCCCTTCACAGGCTGCTCACTTGGACTTGGTCCAGATGTAGGCTGAGCAGCTTCCCCTTGAAAATTGTGCATTCTTGGAGGGCAACTAGCCTTTCCCTCTAAGAATTGCACAATCCTCTCTGATAGCCTGTTGGTCTCCAGGATTGCGCAATCCTACCAGCTAACCCTCCCAATAGGATTTGTGTAATTTTTCCCATCAACAGGTTGTTCATCCCATGATTCATGTAAATATGGGTAGCAGTCAGCTACTGGGCCCAGAAATTGTGCAATCCCCTTGGGTAGTCAGCCCAACTTATAGTAAAGAATGCACATTTTTCTCCAGTAGTCGAGTAGTCGCTTGCATGTGCAGCTGAGTTGACTGGTTCCCTCCAGCACCGAGAAAAATAGACTTGCATGCATAAGCTACTTCTCCCAAGGCAGCATGCAAAGACATCCATTGCCTTAGGGATCTATGTTTAGCAGTTGGAGGGTACATGCAAGGAGCAATTTAGAAACCTCCCACCAAGTGTCGCTTCCCCTGGATTTGTAGCATGCGCATCATAAACTCGATGTATAAAAACTCATCAACTTGACACTGCAGAGCTCATTCCTCACATCAACCTTGTAGCTCTGACATCCCACATCACATCTAGGAGCAGTCGGCACATTCAACTCAACTATTTTGTGGTAGGCCTACTTCCCATGCCTTGTGTTGCATTTCTGTCGCTTTTTAGGTTGTCTCTTGTATGAGTATTATTTTCTTGATTTATTTGAATGCTTGCTGTCATTTACATGTACACTAGATTGTTCTAGTTCTGTTTCAGTTTTCGTTGCTATTTCACTGTTGTCACATGCATGAAAGTGTTTTGCATGGACGTTCGCCCAACCGGCAAATGACCTGACCCACATGCATGTTGATATGTTTGCTCAATCTTCCATTCATGTTTTGCATGCACTGATTATCACTTATACTATCACTTAGTTTCTCGATGCATTTCATCGACTTGCTTTCAGTTGCCCGTCAGCAAGTCGAGCCAACCTTGGCCCGTTCTCTGCCTTCACCAAGGCTACATTGTGCAATTTGGAGAAGGAAGGCTCACCTTCCTCTCCAGATTTGTGCATTCTGGCCTAGCACTAGCCCCTTGACTGAATTGCACATTTCTGGAAGTTAGTGGTTGTTTGGTCCAAAATTTGCGCAAATCTTTCTCTGGGCCAACAGTCTTTCCCAACTGGAATCATGCACTGGCAATCTCTGCAGCCAATTGCCTGAATGGACTATGCATTACATAGTTCTAGCAGTCAGTCAGTCTCTTAGTAGCCCGAACTCTCCCTTGTGCAATCCTAGTAGTTGGTCTCCCGACCTCCCGGCCGAAATTGCGCAACCTTCATGATCATTCACCTAGGTATGTTGCAAGTCAGTTCTCATGTTCATTTTGGTTTTCGACTGACAGATTGCTTGATATGAGTGTTTCCATGTGTCTAGGTATCACAAGTGTTCATTTTCCTCTTAGCAGTATAGGTACAATGGTTTCTAAGAGATCAGAGATGAAGACACCATTCAAAGCATGCTTGGGGATGCAGTCAATCAAGTGTCCTTGGGATTGCTTACTCACAAAGACATCAAGTTGTTCATGGACAAGGACATCAAACAACAACATCACAGTGAGCATCATCATGAACAACAGCTGAAGGCAACATACCAAACGCAGCGAACACAGAAAATGAAAGAGGAAGGTTGTTGACAACATAGAGGTAGAGCAAAGTTGCAAGATCAAGCAGATCCACTAATAATGAAAGAAACTTTTGTGGATCATGCTATGAAGTGACGGTGCGACATGAATATCGTGCGAAGGTGGAAGATGGAACAAAGAAGGAGTTGCATGTGCTGAAGCAGCAACTCAAGAAGAACATGACGTTGCATAAACAATCTAATGAGTTGCAGCATGAACCAGAACAACAGTGGGCACAACATGCACTCGTGGATGAAACTTCGCCAGTACGAGTTAATGATCCATCCCGGTAGCTGACACAGAGCACACATGATGAGTAGTGTGGTTGATCACATGCAAGGGATTCAACAACATGCATGTCATTGTGCACACGCATGCAATCCAACCCATTCAACACACTCACCAAGGCAAAGACAAGAAGTAAGTCCAACTGGGGCTGGACATGTACTTCAGCAAGTTGATGCGCATGATCACCAGCACACAATTGAAGATCACCATGGACACTATGCATAAGTGTGTTGCCGGTTCAACTGTACCCAAGAAGACCATGCACATGTTAGCAGACGAGTTGGATGAAGGGGCCGAACCAATGCACCAGTTGCAATGGAGACAAGAGTTCACTTCAACAAGAAGTCAACATGAGGTGCATGCACACGATTACGAATGACCAAGCTTGGCATCAACTCACCACCTTCACCATCAGAAGCATGTCAAAGAGTTTGTCTCATCATAACGAACCGAGTGTCAGTGATGTCTTGCAACGCTTGCTCAAGCCATGTTGTCTCAATGAGTACATGTGCATTGTAATGTTGAGTCATGTCAAGTGTAAGTCAAGTGTCAATGGTTGGAGGTAACAGTCATAGAGTAGGTGAAGAGTCATGAGGGTAGTTGAACTGTCACAAGGGGAATGTCAAGGGTCACCCCACCCTTTGCTATAAGTAGTCCCTCATAACTCATTGTAAAGTCTTTTGGTCAGCCAAGCCTCTACTAAGACTATCTTTAAGAAGGCTTGGACAGTATTGTAATGCGCCTTGGATTCTCTATTGCATGGAGCTAGTATATCTCTTTGGAGGAGTAGGCGGATGTGGCTGTGACGTTCCACTCATGGGGTTAGCAGGTTTACATAGTGTATTGTATGATTGTGACTTATACTTCTTTAAAGCCATCACATTTTCATGCATATGTTGTTATTATAGTTGGAATGCTCTGGTTGCCTTAATGATATATGTTGTTTAACTTACATACTTGTATATGAACTGATTTGTATGAAATTATATGAATCTTGTTGTTAATTTGTTGCATATGTTGTTAACGTTGTCACCATCTGTCAAGCAATAAAAGGGGTCTTTTTAACTCCTAATTACCTTCACATTAATTGTCAACCCAGGGACGACTTTTTATTTCAAGAGTGTACTCAGTCTGAGGCGGATATTTACTCAGGGGTAATGTTATGAGAGATGTAGTATAGTGCTCAAAATACAAAAGTAAATGAATGCTTGAAAAGAAATCTAGCTACAACAACATAAACTCAAATACTCTGAAATCCAACTATTTACTCAACAAACATCAATCGAAGATACAGTAGCAATAACTCATTCCTCTAGAGATTGATAAAATTGAAATCAACTAGAACAAGACAATCAATATGAGAACGAGGAAGCAGTAACCAATGTTCTCTACAGTTGACAGCCCTGCTGCACACCAAAGCAATCAATAACGCAAATAACAGAAAATGGAACAACAATTAAGAAATGGAACATCATCTACTTCTATAAATAGGATTGAACAACAAAACTCTATCCTACGTAAATGAATGCAGCAATAATTATAATCAATAAGAATTGAGTAACAACCTTTGAATTGAATAGCAAACAGAAATGGAACAACAGATTATCAAAGATAAAGTATAGAACAACAGATTAAATCTGAATGTACAGCAACCCAAGTCAAGCACGCAACACACTTATCATTAAAAGGACAGTAATTTGAGCTTTGATACAATACACATGAATCACAGCTATAAAGTAACAACAATTGTAATGGAACAGCAATCCCGAATAAACATCAGTCACAATTTAAGAATACATCATACAGTTGTAACGATTTAGGAACATACAATGCGGTTAATCTGTAATCGAATGACAATCTGTAAGGAACAACAATGTTATATCAATTATCAAAAGGAACAGCAATGTGATACAAAGTTAAAATGATAACATAGCATTCCTGTTGCAGATAACGATAGTATCCAATCAAGTATATATAACATCGCTGATATGTAAAACAGTGAAGTGTGTCAGATTACTGAACAGAGTAAAAGAAAGAGATCAAACCACACATGCAGCGTAAAGATATAATACAACAGCAGTGTAATCCACCAGTGGCTGGGCCCTTAGCCGCCAACGGATGCTGCTGGGCTACTTCAGATTAGAAGAATGAGCAACAACTCCCAAATCATATATTAATCATCAAATTGTGAAATCATTACAACAACAAAATCTTGAGAATTACAACATGCAATAATTCCTTCTTCTTCCTATCCTATCATGAATCCTTGTTTCTGAATCTCTAATTAAAATCATAATTCTGAATCCTTAAGTCTCCATCTCTAAATTCATCATCCCTCTCCAAATTAATCATCCCCTTCTCTGATCTCTGTTCTCATTTAAATAGAGAGAGATCCGAGAGAAGTTACAACGAAGATAATTACAACATGATTTCTATTAAAAAATTGGATTGATTCTAATCAATTGATCAACAAGAAAATATATTCCCATTCAACTTTTAACAAGAGCAAGGCGAATCTGGTCTTTGCAGCTGAGATTTGGAGGACGGTCGCAACAACAAATCTCAGAAAATTGTGCTCAAAGAACCCTGCGTTTCTCTTGTACAAGTCAAATTTGGGCAAACTGTTTCTTAATAAAGTTAATTGGGTCCGTTCTGGATAAAACCCATGTTCCATATTTTCCAGATTCATCTTCATTTGCTCAGAATCTCAACCGCAAAACTGTCACTCCTTATTCCAGCGGATTTCTGAGTTGGCACTTTTAATGATCAAATCTTCAATCTGGAAATTACCTTGGAGGCTAAAAATGGTGAATAATGTTACAACCAATTTATTAAAACTATCATGGATAAAATCATGCATAATCATAAATTTATTAGAAATAAAGGAAGATAAATAATATTCATCCATAAGAGCATAAATCATTTATAAATGGATTTAAATGATAAATTATAACAAATGATATAATAGAGAAGAGTAAAAATGGATAAAATAAGTGTTACAAAGTGGTCGTATTCATGGCCCAACATACCCCCAAACCAAATATATTGCATGTCCTCATGCAACAAAAAACTGAATATATTGCATGTCCTCATGCAACCCAAAGACAAAACCCATGTGTTAACCAAGCAATAAAATTTGTGCATCTTAGCTCATGAAATGGATAGAAGAAATGAATTCTTCCTCAATTAATGAATATTCAATTTTAGCAATCTTGATGAAGGCATAACAATTAAGTTGCAGCAAAATATGATATAAATGACAACAACCTTCATTAACCATTTTCCCAAAAACTACAAACCAGATTTTGTTGAAATTGTGCAAGTAGATTTCAACTATATTAATGCTTCTATGATCCAAAAATCATATTGTTTTGATGCACAGATCATGAGATATAAACAAAATGGCTGTAGGTGAGAGTGCATGATTTCCAAAATTTTATGAGCCAATTTAACTTTAAATTATCTGGGTTTATGTATTTTAATGATACATCTGTGTTATCCAGAAATCACAAGAAGTGAGTTCATAGTTTTAGAAATATTATGGAAATCAATTTCTGCACTGAAATTGTATGCCTTAAATGAGAAAGAAAGCAAAAAAAACATCCATCATGCGTAGCAATTCCCCCCCCTCTCTGAAAAATTAGCATGGCCTCATGCGATGCTAGAAAACAAATTGAGGTGGTTGCTACCATATGTTGAATTCTATGCTTGGTGTAAAACAATCATGAAATAAGGGAGGTATTGAGAATGAATAATAATAGCAATGGATGATAAAGAATATGAATGACATGGCCATAAGAAAGAAATGAATGAAAGCAACACTCCCCCAAACTGAAAGATGATATGCCACTGAAAAAGGGGAAGTGGTAAAGATGTGGAATGAAGGATGATAAATAATGCTCAAAATGGATTTCATTAAATTCTCCTAAATTCGTAATAAATCAGAAAATTATGCTATTTTACCTCAAGTTTTACCTCCAAAATAAAAATGTGGAATGACATATATGTACTGGCATTTGTTGAAGCTGATGTAGGCGAGTTGGCGCTGAAAGTGATGCAAAAGGTGGAATCCAGGCAAGCACATCATGTCTGAAGAATTGTTCACGTTTGTGAGTTGCTCGAGCCTCTTCTGTTGGTTGCAATAGTGTGGTCATGCTACGAATAGAGTTCCCCATACTTGTTGTTTTTCTGTAAACAAATCACTATATTTCATACAATGTTCTTGAATCCATAGTGTTAGTTTTAAATAGTAATAGATTAAGATGCATGCAAAAATCTCAATCAGAAAAACTTTTGTATACATGCAATATTAATGTTTCATCAAATCAACAAGTTATGACAGAGTGCAATAATCATATTGCATGCTATCCCTAATGCATACATGCCCCCCTCCAGTTGGAAAAGGGAGACCATGACCATAAAGCATATGAAAGGTGTTATGCTGACAACAAGGCACATGAATGAACAATACAACAATAAATGAAGCAAAGTACACATATCAATGATAGGACAGCGAGAGCTACGGTTATAATGAGAGCAGAGTGTATAAAGATAGTTATGAATAAGAGATAGGACGCTTTGGATTGATGATAAGTTATGAAAAAGAAAAAGAACGACAATATGCCAAAAATATGCTTTATTGACGGTATTCTAGCTGAAAAATGATGTGATTGATCAGAAAACAATTTCTCATGCGTAAAGGTTCAAAATAGGGAAAACAAATTAAGGAAATAACTTCTCCGATAAAAATAAAAATAAGAAAAGAGTATTATAATGATAATTGACGATAAAATATAACTTCAATACCATAAGCAGAGCCTCTGCTACCAGCAGGCGTCCATAGCCTCGACAGGGTTGCTTTTTAATCCATATGAGCCAGGATCCTCAATTTATATATGGAGAATTCCAGTGCTGTTCTACACAAGAGATCAGTGTGCTGGCGTGGTAACCAGATAACCACACTGCCATTCACTAGGAGGTAGCAAAAGTGATAAGGCCGGATCGCGATGAGACCTCCTGTTCCAAGGATAATTTGGCTATCCAATGGATCATAACCCTGGTGTGGTGGCCATAATGGGAATGTCACTTTGTTACAACCTTATGAACATGGTATGCTGGCTCGTAATGAGACCCCATCCTCCATATTGCAACAAATTTGCTGTTAGACCATTTTTAATGGATAAAAAGAGGGAGGCTCAGTACTCGTAAGATAGGGATGGTGGAAGAAGTGAAAGTCAATAGAAAAAAAATATACCCATAGTCCTCTTTATTACAGACAGAGAAGAAAAATAACCGGAGGGTGGAAACCAGCATGGTAATTAAGATGATCAATCAAATCAAGTTCAACAGAAAACAATGCAGTAAAGTAGTATATAAATAATTGTGTCCTTTTTGAAAAGAATCTATCATCAAGGAGCTGTCCTGTTAAAGATCATAACGTGAATGATAATAACTCGCTTCAAAAGAATCCATAATTCTTGTCCTCATAAAAGTAGTGTACTTCATGCCATGAAAGAGAATCATAAAAAGTGGTTGAGATGAACTAGGAATAATCTCAGAAGAGGAAGGAAGGGTTGCTCTCAAAAATAATCCCAAAGTGTTGCTCATTTGAAGAAATAGCAAAAACACTCAAAAAAAGTGTTGTTCTTTGTAGGGAACAACAAAGGAAATGCACACCAAAAAGCAAAAATACAAATGAAAAAGTGTGAAAACGCAAATGCCGTTCCTTTGGAAAAAGGAACAGCAGAAACTAAAAGTGTCGTTCCTTTGGAAAAAGGAACAGCAAAAATGCAAGTGTCGTTCCTTTGGAAAAGGAACAGAAAAAATAAAAAGTGTCATTCTTTTGGAAAAGGAATAGAAAAAACACAACTGAAATGAACCGTGAAAAAAGAACAACAAAATGAACCGTGGAAAAGGAACGACAAAATGAACCGTGGAAAAGGAACAACAAAATGAACCGTGAAAAAGGAACGACTGACCCAAAAGGTGTTGTTCTTTTTGAAAAAAGAACAGAAAAACGAAAATGCTGTCCCTTTAGAAAAGGAACAGCAGAAACAACAAAAGTGCACACAAATGCTGTTCCTTCAGAAAAGGAACAACAAAATGCACAAGCATAAAATGCAAGCACGTAAAGAATGAATTAGCTGTTCACGGCATTGATGCTAAAGATATGTTACAATTTGAATGAAGCAATGTTAGGGTCCCACCCTAACCCCCTTATTCATGTCATGGGACCACGTCATAGTCAAGAGTCAATAAAGCCCATATTAATATTTGTAAGTGGTTAACCCGCAATTAATGAAGGGACCATAGTTAGTTACAAATGGGTAAATGGGCAGTAGTATTAGATAGATGGTATTAATAAAACCCACGGTATTGACCCGTGGTATTGCATGTATGAGTCATATATAAAGGATAGAGACTCCCTACGAGGAGTATCGTGTCTTGTTTTGTAATCGAGCTCTGCTCTATTGGAGGTTGCCCCCTCGAAGAGGCCTGTGAACAATTCTCTCTGAGTAATAAAATCCTTGCTATTCTGTGTTCTGGGTATATTTTCTTCGCATATTCTGTGTTCTGGGTATTTTTCTCGCATATTCTCGGTTCGGTATTGCTTTGCAGGTTAAGAAGCATAACAAGTGGTATCAGAGCACTTTCTAGGGCTCGGTGGGATCTCCAAATTTTAGCGAATTTTTTTTTGGCTAGAGACGTGTTCCGGCGTCTTTAAACCACGGGATCTGTCGTTGAGCGCATAAACCTGCGGATTTGGGGAGGCATGCACGCAGGAAATACAAGAGGTGGTCACGTCTGTTGGACTCCCTTGTAACCCCTGTGGGTACCCTTCGAGTAGTAGCGCATTAGACAGAACCGCGCACGGACTGTCTTCCACGTACCCTCTGGGTATATAGGAAGCCCCATAGCTACCTTGAAGCCTCGCCATAGATAAACCTTCGGTCGTCTTGTGGCTACAGTATACCGAGAACAACACTCGGAGAGATTACTCACCCGTACGATAGGGTAGTCGGGTTGTACGGCTAAGGGTATGGTCGATCCTCCTTAGTTAGAGCCTTGAAACATTGGGCCGAGTACTACTGTCAGAACCCTTATGTATATTGTGATCTGTAGCACCTGACACTCCTCAAGACCATAGTTCCCTTTCTATCGGGGGATCACACATCATCTATTCCAGATCAGTGAGTGCAGCAGCAGTAGACATCAGTCTCGCAGCTCTATCAGATCAGCAGCAGCAGTGATCCACGATCCAGATCTCTCAGATCCACCAGATCGGAGTAGTTGTGAAGGGTTCCTGTGCCTGGCTATAATTTTTGTAGGACTTTTGGCGGCATTCACATTTTGAGGAGTTGGCGACTGCAGTATTGATCAAGAAGGAGTAAAACTCCATTAGGAGTTTTCCGAAAAAAAAAAAAAATCTGAGACCTGCCGAAGCACTTATTTATGATCTAGCCCATCAGCATCAGGACAACGAGCTGAGCACGGTGGTACCATTCATTTTCTGCACAAAACATTTTTTGCGGTCCCAATTTTTCAGCCAGTTGGTGTATGGTAGCAACTAGAGCTCAAGCAATGGCCAATGAAAGACTAGACAAACTTTTGAAACAAATATGAACGAGCTCAAAAATACGCTTGACGACCTATCTAACATGGGTACGGAAAGCAACTCGTTAAGGGCAAGGAGCCAACTCCGAGGACCCACTTATGACATGAGGGTGAGTCTAGCCACTCTCTTCAATGCTTGGGCGCCACCCTCCACCACCCAACAGAGATCTCCCACTCAGTCAGCGACCTCCCAAGTTGGATATGCAGAAATTTGACGGTTCTAACCCGTCCGCATGGCTTGCACAAATGGAACAGTATTTCGAATTAAATCATCTCCAAGATGATTGGACTAAGATTAGAGTGGCGACCATGTACTTGGACAGTCAACGATGGCAATGGGCGGAATGGCATCAGCGTTGCAATGCACCTTTTTCGAGTTGGGTCCAATTTACCAAAGATCTTCAAGATCGCTCTGAACAGGGAGACTCCTTTTTGGGAAATCTCACTAAGCTTCGACAGACGGGTACAGTGGATGAATATATCACCGCTTTTGAAGCATTAGCCTTCCGCACTTAGCATCTCTCCGATGAGTTCTACACGGAATGTTTTATTAGTGGTCTTAAAGAAGCCATCAAAGATCAAGTTCTACTCCACCACCCTCCCACATGGACTGAAGCTTGCCAGGTAGCCCGTAAGGTGGAACGTGCCATAACAGCCCAATACAGCCACCCCAATTTCCCCACTAAAGGTCGTCCCCCACAAGCTCATACCACGACTCAGACACTTAAGGTCCAAAAGGTATCACCTCAGGAAATGGCGAACAGAAGGAAGCAAGGACTATGTTACTATTGTGATGAAAAATATTCCCCTGGTCATAAATGCAAGGAGCCCAAGTTTTTTCAAATAGATGCCACTGACTACAGCTCCACTGAGGAAGATCCACCTCTTGAGGAATAGGAGGCGATAGAAGAAGACAACCAAAAGGAGATTGTATCTGACGACCCAGTTATTTCGCTCAATGCATTGGCAGGAATCTCTTCCCCTCAAACTCTCCAAATCGGGGGTTTTCTTAAACATTGCGCAGTAATAGTCTTGATTGATAGTGGAAGTACCCATAATTTCATCCATCAAAAAAATCGCAGAAGCAGCGCATTGTTTTGTACGGGCAGTCTCTAACTTCCAGGTCCAAATTGCAGATGGGGGCACAATGAAATGTGAAGGCCACTGTGAAAATGTCAAAATTCAAATGGGGGTTATCAATTGAAAACCACATGTTTGCCATACACATGGGGGGATGCGACATTGTCCTAGGTGCTGAATGGCTCCACACCCTTGGGCCAATCACAATGGATTTCCAGGAGTTATATATGAGTTTTAAGCAAAACAACTCCACACATACCCTACGTGGCCTCCAGGCGGGAGCACCCTCTGTCATCAGCTCGCATCGGATGGAAAAATTGTTAAAAAAGGGCCATCATGGAGTAGTAGCACAATTTAATGCCATCCAGGTAGTCAAAACCAGACCTCTGCTAATTCATCCTGAGATGCACCAACTTTTAAATACCCATCGAACGGTCTTTGACAAGCCTATGAGCTTCCACCCTCGCGAGGGGAACATGATCATAGCATCACCTTGGTTCCAGGGGCTCAACCCCCAAATGTGCGGCCATACAAATATCCGTTCACTCAAAAGAATGAAATAGAAAAAATCATCAAGGAACTGTTGGAAGCAGGTGTGATTCGTCCCAGCATTAGTCCTTATTCATCCCCAGTGGTCATGGTCCTCAAGAAAGATGGGGAGTGGCGGATGTGTCCCGACTTCAGGGCCCTCAACAAGTTAATAGTCAAAGATAAATTTCCCATTCCGGTGGTTGACAATTTGCTGGACGAACTCAATGGGGCTCAATTCTTCACCAAGTTGGATCTTCGCTCCGGCTATCACCAAATTTGCATGAAGGAAGTCGACATTCCCAAGACGGATTTCAGAACTCATGAAGGCCATTATGAGTTCCTGGTCATGCCATTTGGTCTCTGCAATGCCCCTTCTACTTTCCAGAGTCTTATGAATCACATCCTCAAACCATATCTCAAAAAATTTGTCCTGGTCTTCTTCGATGACATTCTCATCTATAGTGGCACCTGGGCGGCACATCTTCAGCATGTAGATATACTATTGCAACTGCTCCGCAAGCATAAATTATTTGTCAAGATGTCTAAGTGTGAGTTTGGCATGGAAGAAGTTGAGTATTTGGGCCACATTGTGGGACGTGAAGGTGTCAAGGTGGACCCCAAAAAGATCCAGGCAATGCAAGAATGGCCTCAACCGATGACGTTGAAGAGCTTAAGAGGATTTTTGGGTC
>APFE030145313.1:90509-123483 GCA_000404065.3 Pinus taeda | reverse complement strand
CTTTAAGAAGGAGTGTTTTTAAGATCTCTTTTTCCAAATGCTTATATTTTGATTTTTGAAGGTTGTATTGAAATCGATCTACATAGTCCTCCAAGCTTTCATCTTCCCCTTGTATCATAATAAAAATATCTTCATTGGCCTTGCAATAGTCTTGGTACTTCTTCAAGAATATGTTCTTCATGTCCTCCCATGTTTGGATGCAATTCCCACCTAGGTTCATGAACCATCGAAGAGCTGCTCCTTTTAGAGTAAGAGGAAACACATTCAATCTTTGATCGTTAGTGTAATAATCATATCCTTTACAAAGTATTTCGAACTCAAAATAAAATTTATCTGGGTGTTCATTTGTCAAACCATGAAAATTTGGTAAAGATGGGGGAATTATGTGCATTTGTGTCACTCCTCCTAGATCTTTGATAGGAAATTCAAAAGTAAAAATGTGATGCATTTCTTACCATAATATAAGATGTTCTTCATGTGTTTATTTAAGGATCCTTCTTCAAATGTTCCTGTCAATTGGTTAGTGAAATGGGTGGTGCTTACATCACCACTTGAGAAAAATCATGAGATTTGTTTTTCAAAATTTCTATTTTTTTCTAGTCATTCACACAAAAATTCAAACATTTACCCTAAGTTCCTTAACAATTCTGTTGAAAAGCGGGTGGGGGAGCAGGGCTTTTACATGCTCCTGTACGCAGGTTCTTACCTTCCATTTTTAATACCAATTCTTTCCTAACAGGCACTCATTAGATGCACACTACTCTTTAGAAATGGCTACACTCTCCCCGGCAACGACGCCAAAATTTCGAGCGATAAAAAGGGTCTTTTTAACTCCTAATTACCTTCACATTAATTGTCAACCCAAGGATGACTTTTTATTTCAAGAGTGTACTCAGTCTGAGGCGTCTATTTACTCAAGAGTAATGTTATGAAAGATGTAGTACAGTGCTCAAAATACAAAAGTAAATGAATGCTTGAAAATAAATCTAACTACAACAACATAAACTCAAATACTCTGAAATCCAACTATTTACTCAGCAAACATCAATCGAGGATACAATAGCAATAACTGATTCCTCTATAGATTGATACAATTGAAATCAACTAGAATAAGACAATCAATCTGAGAACGAGGAAGCAGTAACCAATGTTCTCTACAGTTGACAGCCCTGCTGCACACCAAAGCAATCAATAACGCAAATAACAGAAAATGGAACAAAAATGAAGAAATGGAACATCATCTACTTCTATAAATAGGATTGAACAACAAAACTCTATCCTACGTAAATGAATGCAACAATGATTATAATCAACAAGAATTGAGTAACAACCTTTGAATTGAATAGCAAACAGAAATGGAACAGCAGATTATCAAAGATAAAGTATAGAACAAGGAATTAAATCTGAATGTATAGCAACCCATGTTAAGCACGCAACACACTTATCATTAAAAGGGACAGTAATCTGAGCTTTGATACAGTTCACATGAATCACAACTATAAAGTAACAGCAATTGTAACAGAACAACAATCCCGAATAAACATCAATCACAATTTAAGAATACATCATATAGTTGTACCGATTTAGGAACATACATCGCGGTTAATCTGTAATCGAATGACAATCTGTAAGGAACAACAATGTTATATCAATTATCAAAAGGAACAACAATGCGATACAAAATTAAAATGATAACATAGCATTCCTGTTGCAGATAATGATAGTATCCAATCAAGTATATATAACAGCTCTGATATGTAAAACAGTAAAGTGCGTCAAATTACTGAACAGAGTAAAAGAAAGAGATCAAACCACACATGAAGCGTAAAGATATAATACAGCAGTAGCGTAATCCACCAGTGGCTGGGCCCTTAGCCACCAGTGGATGTTGCTGGGCTACTCTAGATGAGAAGAATGAGCAGCAACTCCCAAATCATATATTAATCATCAAATTGTGAAATCATTACAATAGAAAAAGCTTGAGAATTACAACATGCACAATCCCTTCTTCTTCCTATCCTATCATGAATCCTTGCTTCTGAATCTCTAATTCAAATCATAATTCTAAATCCTTAAGTCTCCATCTCTAAATTCATCATCCCTCTCCAAATTAATCATCCCCTTCTCTGATCTTTGTTCTCATTTAAATAGAGAGAGATCAGAGAGAAGTTACAAAAAAGATAACTACAACATGATTTCTATTACAAAATTGGATTGATTCTAACCAATTGATCAACAAGAAGATATATTTCCATCCATCTTTCAACAAGAGCAAGGCGAATTTGGTCTTTGCAGTTGAGATTTGGAGGACGGTCGCAACAACAAATCTGAGAAAATCATGCTCAAATAACCCTGCGTTTCTCTCAGTACAAGCTGAATTTGGCAAAACGTTCTTCAATAAAGTTAATTGGATCTGTTCTGGATAAAACCCATGTTCCAGATTTTCCAGATTCATCTTCATTTGCTCAGAATCTCAACCGTAAAATTGTCACTCCTTATTCCAACGAATTTCTAAGTTGGCACTTTTAATGATCAAATCTTCAATCTGGAAATTACTTTGGAGGCTAAAAATGGTGAATAATGTTACAACCAACTTATTAAAACTATCATTGATAAAATAATTCATAATCATCAATTTATTAGAAATAAAGGAAGATAAATAATATCCATCCATAAGAGCATAAATCATTTATAAAATGGATTTAAATGATAAATTATAACAAATGATATAATAGAGAAGAGTAAAAATGGATGAAATAAGTGTTACAAAGTGGTTGTATTCATGGCCCAACAATAGCTAACTGGCAGTCCTAGAGACCTAATACAACTAGGAGTGTAACTCTTTATTATGATTATAACAACCTTATCTAAGCATTTAAAGCATTCTTTGACAACTTGCAACCTCAAGAAGTCAAATTTGATGAATCCTTCCACGTTGTCACCTGACTGCTGATGACAAACCCTAGAAATTAGGGAACATGTTTCCGTGTTTTTAGGTTTAGGATCCTTGAAAATTATCACATTGGACAGAGCCTTTATCTCCTCATCCATGACACATTTTTCGAAACTGAAGGAGGTTTTTGTATTCCATGATGTTTAGAACAAAAGCATCTCTTTGTTTTTTAAAACACTTCTCCAGTTGTCCAGAATTTGTCCTTGAAAAACACGTGTAAAACAAGAAAAATCTGTTTTCTGAAATTAGGGTCTCAATGAAAGCTTAGTATCTCCCAACTGAAAACACTTATGACGAAAGTGAGATAGGTTATTGTAGTTGGAGATCTGATGAAGAGAAACCTCCCTCAAAATTCCAAAATAAGTTTTCCTATAACCAGAAATTGATCTTGAAAAACGACTGCTAAAACCAGAAGACAAAACTGCACCTATAGTAGTTTCATAGCGCAAGTTTAACCATAAATTTCTCCTACCTCAGAACGAATTTGAAGAAAATGAAAGCGGTTTTTGTATTTTAGCACGTTAGGAAGAAAAGCCTCTTTCAATTTTAAAAATTGAGTTCTCATCTGCTCATAAAACCTTCTGGAAATTGACTAGTAAAAATAGTTTTTCTACTGAAACAGGTTGCTTCAGGGGTTTCGTAGCGTGCTACGAAAACTCCTAGTTCAGTGATTTCGTAGAAAAAAACTGGTTTTTTACAATTTCTGTGCTACAAAAACATTAATTCGTAGCAAGTTTCAATTTTTTTTAAAAATGGCTAGACACATGACTTTCAAAACATGATATGAGATCCATAAAGTGTAAAACAAGGTTGTTGAGCTTTGTTTGATGATGGAAATGAGACTCTAACCCTATGAATTATACTCTAAAAACCATAAAAGAGACTTAACCACCATCTAACATTATGACTTAGGAACAAATATAAAATGTAAACCTTGACACAAGCTTGACACATGGAAATAATGTGTGATGTGGGACCAGTGATGGGCAAGAACGGAGTGTTGACCCTATTTGACCATACCAACAAGACTCTTTTCTAGATCTTAGACACTAAAGCAACCATGGAAAGACTAGACCAAAGCTAACACCAATCTTTTGGAATATAACTGATGCTCCAAATTTAGAAATCATTTCTTAAGTGATAACAGGTTGAAAGATGAAGGTTGGCTACCATTAGGCTATGGAGTCAAAGTATGTTTCAGTACCACAGCAAGATCAACTTAACATGAAATTCAGGGCATAAAGAATTTTTATACATCAACAAAACAAAGATACAATGCAAGGAAACACAATTTATAAATAAATGAAAGAAGTTAGAGCATCATTGCTGAGTTCTAAGTAACATGTATTCATACCACCGCAAGTAAGTGAAAGAGGAAAGCCATGAAACAATAGTACATTAAAAACTCTCTTTGAATCCTGAGTAGTGAAGCCAAAACATTCTACCCAGCATGGAAGTCAAGGCATTATAGAGTTCAAGTGCAGAAATGCAAATATAAAACAATGAAACACAATTAGTTTATCTATGAAGGAAGTCAGAGCATCATTAATGAGTTCTGAGTATCATGAGAAAACACCACTACAATGAAAGTATTGGAAGATGCCATCAAAACAAGAACATACAAGAACTCTTCATGAATCTTGAATTGTCTAAGTAGAAACTCTACATTAGGTTAAAAATATACACAGTCTGCACATAGAGTAGCCGCTGAGCCAAAAAGTTTCCAACCCTTTCTAATTTATTCTCTTGCTCATATATATCTTTTACAATAAGGATTCCATCATCCCTCATCAAGAGAATTCGAATTTGCTATGAGTGACACCTATTCTAACCATAAAACAAACCTTTAAATGCATTTGATAGCTAACTAACAGTCCTAGAGTCCTAATATAATAAGGAGTACAACTCCTTGTTATGACTAAACCACCTTAAATAAACATTGAATGCATTCTTTGACAGCTACAACCTCATGAGGTCGAATTTGACGAAGCCTCCCATGTTGTCACCTTACTACTGATGATAAACCCTAGGAATTAGGGAACATGTTTCCCTATTTTTAGGTTTAGGATCTTTGAAAATTAGCACGTGGGACAAAGCCTTTATCTTCTCATCCATGACATTATTTTATGAAAATAAAGGAGGTTTTTCTAGTCCATGTTGTCTAGAACAAAAACCTCTCTTAGTTTTTTAAAACACTTTTCCAACTATCCAGAATCTGTCCTTGAAAAACACGTGTAAAACAGGAAAAATTTGTTCTCTAAAATTAGGGTTTCAAAGAAAGCTTAGTATCTCCCAACTGATAACACTTATGAAGAAAGTGAGATAGGTTATTTTATCTAGAGAGTTGATGAAGAGAAACCTCCTTAAGAATTCCAAAATGCATTTTCCTGTGACCAAAAACTATCTTTTAATATCAGGTGTACACTGGGAAATTCTGATTTCTAAAAACCTACACCTACCGCAATTTCATAGCGCAAGTTGGGTCATCCATTTCTCACAGATAATAATGAATTTGAAGAAACTGAAAGAGGTTTTTGTAGTTCAGTATGTTAGGAATAAAAACCTCCTTTAGTTTTTCAAAATATATTTTCCGTTTCTCAAGAGACCTTCTAGAATTTGACTACTTAAAACAATTTTTCTGTTGAAAAAGGCCGCTTCAGTGATTTCATAGCGCAAAACTGGTTTTTTATACTTTCTGTGCTACGAAAACATGGATTCGTAGCTAGTTTCAAAATTTTTCAAAATGGATAAACACATGAATTTCAAAACATGATATGGGACCCATAAAGTGTAAAACACGGTTGTTCAACTTTATTTGATGATGGAAATGAGACTCTAACCCTATGACTTAGAATCTAAAGACAATAAAAGTGACTTAACCACCATCTAACATTATGACTTAGGAACAAATTTAAACTATTCAAGTTTAGAGAATTTTGGGTGATCACAATGGCTCCACTAGGGATAGTGTGCCCTTGTGGTACACTAAGAACCTATAGCTTCGGTGATGCTATCCATCCTCTAGAATAAAACTCTGAACTTCTGCCCAATCTGCTCCTCAAGCCTTTAATGATTTCTATAAGAGGAGTTCAAATTGCACTTACTGAAACAAATGCTCAGTCAACCTACCCTGAGCTTATTTGCACATTCCTACCTGCCCTATCAGCTGCAATTTCCACTTGTAGCTCAAGGAACATGAAACTTCCAATGAAGCCAGTCATCGATTTAATCTAACACTTAAATCTCTTGACTATTCTTGAAGCAAAAATAAACCAGATACTGAAATAACCAAGGCAGCATGAGGTGTAACTGTTCTTCAAGATGAATATATAACTGGAAACCTGAAAAGTAAATCTTTTCCATGTAGTCAGCTATAGGGTCAAAAAACACATGGTGAGTTTGATGTTGCTTGTGATATTCTACAGCTTTGGACAAGTCACCAATACTTTGATCACCTGCATAAGGCTTTAGCTGTGTGCTCTCAAATTGCTCCTCAAATTGATTTTCAAAAATAATGTATTCTTCCTCAACCTCAAAAGAGAAAGGAAGCAACACCCTCTCTTTGTATTCTACCATAGAAAGCTTTTGAAAAGTATGATCATGATCATGAAGACTATTTGATTTAATTTGACCTTGTAAACCTTCAACGTCTTTCTCAATGTTCTCAGCAACTTCATCCAAAAATGTCATCTTATCTTCTGTCTTTCACTCAAATGATTTTAGATAAGAAGACAAGGACAAAGAAAAATTTTCATCTATTTCTTCATTAATATGATCATCATTCCATTGTTTTAAACCTCGAATTGAAGGAGAGTTTGCCACCAACTCTGTTCTGTCTATCCATTCCTCCAAAAACAGAAGCCAAAAGTCTACAAATGACTTAATAGATTTGGCAGGAAAGCTTTCAATCTATTGTTTACATTTCCCTTGAAATGAAGCATAGAACAACATAATGCAAACATCCTCATGTTTGAGTCTAAGAAGCTCGGTAAAATCACAGAAATCTGATATATGCTTCAAAGTTAAACTCAAATCTTCTCCATTGAATTTTGGACCATTCCTTAGAAAATATGTATCCTTGGGAAAATGATTTGGGAAACCATGAATTCTTGAAAAAATTATGCATGCATACCTTGAAATAAGAATGGTAGCATCTGAGTTCTTCATAACTCCAATGGAATTACCATGAATCTATGAATTTCGAATTCTTCAACAATGGATTCGCCAAGGTAGTTTTGCAACCTCAAAAAAAAATTCTAAGCTCCTACTACCTTCAGAAATTCAACTTCTTGATTTCAGGAATGTTAATCTTTAGGCTCCCGACAGACGCACCAAAATATTATCACCAAAATAGGACCTTGATAGGCTGTTGACCAGATTATCTCAGTGTAACTATTTCAAACCAATATTTTAGCTAAGGCTTAGCCTCCTCAGCCTGAGAGGGCTCTCTCAAAGGGTTAATGATATTGATTAAAGATATGAATAGATGACTAACTCTATGGTTTGTCATTTTATAGGTTTATAGGTTGAATGATGAAGGTTGGCTACCATTGGGCTATGGAGTCAAAGTATGTTTCAGTACTACAACAATATCAGCTTAACATGAGAGTCGGGGCATAGAGAGTTTTTATACATCAACCAAAACAGAGATACAATGCAAGGAAACATAGTTTATAAATACATGAAGGAACTTAGAGCATCATTGATGAGTTCTAAGTAACATGTATTCATACCATTGCAAGTAAGTGAAAGAGGAAAGCCATGAGACAATAGGACATTAAAAACTCTCTTTGAATCCTAAGTAGTGAAGCCAAAACATTCTACCTAGCATGGAAGTCAAGGCATTCTAGAGTTCAAGTGTAGAAATGTGAATATAAAACAGTGAAACACAGTTAGTTTATCTATGAAGGAAGTCAGAGCATCATTGATGAGTTCTGAGTATCATAAGTAAACACCACTGCAATGGAAGATGCCATCAAAACAAGAACATACAAGAACTCTTCATGAATCTTGAATTGTCTAAGTAGAAACTCTACATTAGGTTAAAAATATACATAGTTTGCACATAGAGCAGCAGCTGAGCCAAAAGGTCTCCAACCCTTTCCAATTTCTTCTCTTGCTTCATACATAGCTTTTACAATAAGGATTCCATCATCCCTCATTAAGAGAATTCGAATTTGCTATGAGTGACACCTATTCTAACCATAAAGCAAACCTTTAAATGTTTTTGATAGCTAACTAACAGTCCTAGAGTCCTAATACAATTAGGAGTACAACTCCTTGTTATGACTAAACCACCTTAAATAAACATTGAATGCATTCTTTGACAGCTGCAACCTCATTAGGTCGAATTGGTTGAAGCCTCCCACATTGTCACCTTCCTGATGATGATAAACCCTAGGAATTAGGGAACATGTTTCCCTGTTTTTAGGTTTACGATTTTTGAAAATTAGCATGTGGGAAAGAGCCTTTATCTTCTCATATATGACATATTTTACAAAACTGAAGGATTTTTTTGTATTCCATGCTGTCTAGAACAAAAACCTCTCTCTGTTTTTTAAAACACTTTTCCAGCTATCCAGAATCTGTCATTGAAAAACACATGTCAAACAGGAAAATTATGTTCCCTAAAATTAGGATTTCAAAGAAATATTAGTATCTCCCAACCGATAACACTTATGAAGAAAGTGAGATAGGTTATTGTAACTAGAGAGTTGATGAAGAGAAACCTCCTTCATAATTCCAAAATATTGTTTCCTATGACCAAAAACTGTATTTGAATATCAGGTGTAAATTGGGAAAATCTGATTAAATTCTAAAAGACTACACCTACAACAGTTTCATAGCGCACGTTTGGTCATCCATTTCTCCCAGATCATAATGAATTTGAAGAAACTGAAAGAGGTTTTTGTAGTTACGTATGTTAGGAATAAAAACCTCTTTCAAGTTTCCAAAATATACTTTCAATTCTCAAGAGACCTTCTGGAAGTTGACAACTTAAAACAAATTTTTTGCTGAAAAGGCTGCTTCAGTGATTTCGTAGCGCAAAACTAGTTTTTTAAACTATCTGCACTACAAAAATATGGATTCATAGATATTTTCAAAACGTTTTCAAAATGGCTAAACACATGACTTTCAAAACATGATATGGGACCCATAAAGTGTAAAACAAGGTTGTTGAACTTTATTTGATGATGGAAATGAGACTCTAACCCTATGACTTAGACTCTAAAAACCATAAAAGTGACTTAACTGCCATTTAACATTATGAATTAGGAAAAAATGTAAACTATTCAAGTTTTAGAGAATTTTGGGTGATAATACCTAGCAAAAAATTTCTTGACTAAATAATATGCATCCCCTTCTCACTTATGTGCCCGAGCCTATAATGCCACAATGTCGTATCTTCTCCTATGGAGCTTAATGCATTAAAAAAATTAGAGATACCATTACATAAATACAACGTACCAACCTTGACTCCTTTTTTTATTACCAAGGCTCCTTTAGTGACCTTCCAAGTTTTGTTTGTAAAAGTAATTACATAGCCATCACCTCCCAACTACCATGTTGAAATTAGATTTTTCTTCAGATCTGGAACATTCCTTACCTCCTTCAATATTCATTTGTTTCCATTATTTTTATTTATAAAAACCTTACCCCTTCCAAATATTTTACAGGGTTTATCATCACCCAGATGAACCTGTCCAAAATCTCCTTGAGCATAGTCATGAAAATTTTTCCTATCAGGTGTGGCATGGAATGAGGCCCCTGAAGCTACCACCCATGCATCAATAATATTCTCTAATGAAATAATCAAAGCATATTGCAACACATCACCTATCAAATTTGCTTCATGATTGTTTTCATGTTGTCCATCTCCTTCTTTTCCTTTCTGATATTCACAATCTTTCTTCAAGTGTCCTTTTTTCCCGTATTTCCATCACAATATCCCTGGCCTGGAATTGGATATTCCTTTTCTTGACTCACTATGATTTCCTAGGCTCCCTCTTTCCATTTTTCTTCCCCTAGTATTTTCAATCAAAGAATAACCTAACGTCTCACCAGACATTTTTCGTCGCATTTCCTTGCTAAGGATGGCACCAACAACATCATCAAACTTTAAAGTCCTAGATCCAGAGAAAAAGTTACTAATATCCATAACCAAGCCATTCCAAATTTTTGGAAATTAACACAAAAATAATAGAGCCCTAACTTCATCATCAAAATTTAGTCCTACAGAACTTAACTAACTGTTAACCGTGTTAAATTCATTTAAATGGTCAGCAACAAATCCACCTTCTAACATCTTCATATTAAATAGACGCTTCATAATAAATACCTTATTTGAGGCCAAGGGTTTTTCATATAGTTTGGTCAATTCCATCTTTAAACTTTTCATTCCTGTTTCCTTTGAAATGTTGAATTCCATCGACACTACCAAACACAATTGTATTGTTCCTAGTGCCTTTCTGTTGAGAATCTCCCATTTTGCATATTTCATACTTGTCAGCTTCTTGCATTTTTCGCTCAATGGTAGGTATAGATATTTATAATACATATAATCTTCCATCTACATTTTCCACAAATGGTAGTTTTGGCCGTTAAATTTCTCGACCCTAAACATACCATCTTCTTCCATTTCTCCCACTCAAACCAGGAATCCTACTCTCTTACAAGTTTATCATCTAAATAAAACTTCGGCTCTGACACTAGTTGTTAGAAATTAATTTACAAAGCAATAAAATATACAAAATATTGCATAAACACAAATACAGAAATGCATAAAACAAGAGAGACATAGATATACATGCTTCACCCAATTTGGGCTATATTCATGGAGAAATATCTAGTCCTTCCTTTTATATTATCCATCAAAATGAAGAGATATAACCTACAAAAGATCCATTGTAATTTTCTCTTCATTCCCACACAACCTCCTCTCTCTCTCTCACTCAGAATAATAATAAACCACTGCAATACAATTCCCTCATTGAGATTGAGGGTTTCCTTCTAGGTCAAAAAACCCTGAATTAACATAACTTATACTATCAGATCATTCGCCTAATGAATAGTCGAGATTGACTACGAAATTAAATATTTTACAGAAAAAATTCATCTGTTTTTAGCTTGGTGGGGGGGCTCATAAAAGCCGTCATCGCCCTCCTGGACCCCCATGATGGTGATTAAACAACCAACATTGCACCCCACTAGGAATGCGATCCAATGCAATTGAAACAAAAAACCTTTTAACAATCAGGAAGATAATCAAGCTCCACACCCAACACTCTTATAGATTATGCACAACTTTCCTCTTATACTTGAGACTAACTGGAGTGGGCACATCCTATTGCTTTCCTTCCTGGATAACAATCTTCTCATATACTGCACTAGAAGGGTCTGCCTCTTTTCCTGCTACATGTGGTTGGGAAGCATTATAACAATTATTCATCTTCTCTTCCTTTGTCCTAGAATAAGACTGATAAGCCCAGAAAAATGCAACTTAGCACAATATTTTGCATACTCCTCTAAGATCATACATGTGAAAACTCATCTCGCCAAACTTAAGGATTTTGAGTTTCTCTACTTCTTCTTTTGTGGCCTTTAATCTCTTGAGTTCATAGGATCCCACTTCCAAAGGGACAGAAGGCCAAGTTTCCTTCTTATTCTTCTGCAGTAACTGACAAACACTTGTGCTAAGATGATAGGAAATATCATTCATGATCGTCGTATTTGTTACATACCTCGACAAAAGATGAGAAGGTTTCTAATAAATAAATACCTTGAAGTATATGCCATCAGGTGAGGCAAACCAATCTGCTACTTCTTCCAATTCCTTCATTGCCTCATGTGACATCCAAGGAGTTTCTTCCTCAAATATCATCTGATACAAAACCTTGAAGAAGTGCTCAACAAGTTTCTCATACACTCCCCTATAACTTTATTCTGACAACAATTTGTAATAAGTATGGATAGGGGGCTCTCTAGGGGTCCACCTCCAACCTAGACCTAAGAATTTGTGGTAAGCACATATTCCATCCAACAAGTAGGAAAACATATAAAATTGTGGTTTCTTTCCTTGTAGTGTATTTTTCATCTTATTCAAATTAATCAACAGTTGTTGAGACAATAAATGGGACCAACTGAATACCTTTCCTTCTATGATGATCAGATACAACATGTAGATCCACCCTTTCGGGAAGGATTCAATATTCTTCTGTCCATAGACTCAATAGCACATAGCCATCAAGTACTAGTATATTGTTATGAGAGATTTGGTTTTGTAAGTATTATCAGACTTCTGGCGAAATTTAGCTGATTCATTCCACCATGACTTATTTAGTACTCAGATAACTCCAAGTTGCATAAAATCGAGAATCTAGGTACTCCTCAGGCTTGGGAAAGTTGTAAATTAAGTGAACGTCATGTGCATGATAAGAGGCAAGTTACTGCCCACTAAAATTTTTCAATGCCATGTTCTCGGTGTCTAGACCCTGTAATATGCAATTGATAACATCTGCACATGGTAGTACTAGATATCTGCAAGAAACCTTATGGAACCTTGATCATTGGATGTTCACATATACTTCCCTATTCTCCATATCTTCTTTGAATAGTGTTGAAGTGAATACATATTTGATAGTGATACATGTGATAGTAGAATCCTTTCTGATATAGAATTTCTTATTTGATAGGATAGGAATTCTCGTCATGGTATTGTCAATGACCTCTTTAGTACTACTCCCTATTACTTCCTTTGATGATGGTTTCTTGGGAGGCATGGTGCTACCTGATGATGAAAGAAATATGTGTTCAAGATCTACAATACATAGAAAAGAAATGCAAATGGAATCCAAAACTCCTTATGCTAGTGAGGATGCATAGAGCTCCAATGGTGAGTGTGTGAATGAGCTCTGTGATTCTTTCTGATATAGATTAAAACTCACGAGATTAGGGTTAGGGTTTCAAGTTCGCGTGCCTAAAATCAAGGAAGGATCTCTAGTTAATTGACAGTTGTTTGAAGATAAAAAATGAAATCTTATGCCACATTACTCAATAGGAATGTGCACCTCCTATTTTCTAGGAGTGCGCAATTGACTAATTCTAGGGACTACACAATATGTTGGTTGGAGGGACTACACAGTTCACAGTGGCAAGGGACTACACATTTTTCTCTGATAAGGTGATTTCACAATTTTCTTTCAGATGATGATCGTGTAGTTCCCTGGCTCAAAGGATTGCGCAGTTTACTCTGAAAAGGATTTGCATTGTTCTTTGTGACAGTGAATTGCATAGTTCCTCGGGCAAGGCATACAACCAATGTTGATCAAGGAAATACTTGCCTTGTGTTAATAAATATTTTACTTCTCTCCAGAAGTGAGTAATTGTTATCGACAAGGCCTAACTATCGTCATGAAAGCATAGTCAAGAATCACAAGCTAAACACAAATAATAAGTCATTGCAACACTTAATAAACAAGAAGACTTGATGCTAGTTAAAATGATAGTTATTGTGATCAATGGTAGGCTCAAAATCAAAGCGTAGGAAAAATTTCAGGGGGGTTGTAGAGAATACAACACATGGCGACACACTGTAATAACTCTAGATTCTCTGTATGGGTCTAAATTTACATATTGAGCCTAGATTTTCAAGAAGTATTGTTTCATCTCGTCAATCACCATAGTTTATTAATTACCTCAATTAAATATATAGTTTCATCTATTCATTTCACCAACTAAACACTTTCATGAGCAAGACAAACCTTTGTTGTTTTGATTGGGGATTAGGAGTATATAAGAATGTGAGTGTAAGATATCAAAGTATTAATATCATCTTTGAGGTTGTTCCACTGCTAGCAGGATTGTTCAGTACCCCGACGAAGTTGCTTGCTTCATCTCTCTATGCAATAAGCCTTTCTCTTCTTTCAACCATTGTTTATATTATTATTTTTTAAAGGTTATGCTCGTTGCCATTTTTTTGGCATTTATATATATAATATATATATATATATATATATATATATATATATATATATATATATATAATATATATATATAGATAGATAGATATATATATAAACACTTTTCAAGAAGTATCATTTCATCCTGTTAATCACCATAGTTTATTACTTAGCTTGATTAAAGATATAGTTTCTTATATTCCTTTCACCAACTACACAATTTCATGAGCAAGACAAACCTTTGTTGTTTCAATTGGGGATTAGGAGTATATAAGAATGTGAGTGTAAGATGTCAAAGTATTAATATCATCTTTGAGGTTTCCCCGCTACCAGTAGGATTGTTCACTACCCCGGAAAAGTTGCTTTCTTCATCTCTCTATGCAAGAAGCCTTTCTCTTCTTTCAACCATTGTTTATTTTATTATTTTTTAAAGTTTATGCTTGTTGGAATTTTTTTGCATATATATATATATATATATATATATATATATAATTATATATAATATAATAGAGAGAGAGAGAGAGAGAGAGAGAGAGAGAGAGAGAGATAACGCTTTTCAAGAAGTATCGTTTCATCTCGTCGATCACCATATTTTATTACTTAGCTCGATTAAAGATATAGTTTCTTCTATTCCTTTCACCAACTAAACACTTTCATGAGAAAGCCAAACCTTTGTTGTTTCGATTACGGATTAGGAGTATATAAGAATATGAGTGTAATATGTTAAAGTATTAATATCATCTTTGAGTTTTCTCTACTACCAGCAGGATTGTTGAGTACCCCAATGAAGTTTCTTGCTTCATCTCTCTATGTAAGAAGCCTTTCTCTTCTTTCAACCATTGTTTATTTTATTATTTTTTAAAGTTTATGCTCATTGGAATAGATAATATATATATATAATATATATATATAATAATATATATATATATATATAAAATATATATAGAAATACATATATATAATATATATATAAATATATAATAATAGAATGAATTAAATTGCTCGCTTAAGTTTCCTAAGTTTCCCTTCTCCACTCTACCAAGTTAACATGTTAAAATCAACCAACTATAAAAGGGTCGACTCAAGAAAAAATATCTTATTAAATATATGAGTGTCGTAGATCTACTAAGGATTTATTTGAGAAAGAAACATATTTTATGTGTAAGAATCACGGACTAAAAATATGTCAAGCCCATGCAAAGAAGGGGGGTGACAGTTAACCAAGTGTTAATAGTTACCCAATGTCCTCTTGAAATTTTCCAAGCTTGTTCAGAACTAGAACACACAACTTCGTACAAGACTTATTACAAGAAAAAGAAAAATAAAAGTAAAAAAGAATAATAAATGAAAGAAGAACCAATCAAGCAAGAAAAAAAATAAACTAAACATACTCCTAAACTAACCAAAGAGAGGTCAGGATCACGTGAAATGAAATTTTTTATGCAACCACTGAAACATTTCCTAAACTATACAAGTGTCGGAATGAGCAATAGGAAATATGATCAAGAAAAGTACACAAAAATAAAGATAAGTCGACATAGCACGTTCCAAGACTCGAAGGCCAACAACATTAGTAGAAAAGTATAACAAGAAAGATTGTACTAAGAAATATGTCATTGTGTGTTGGGATGGCATCCTCTGGGTCATTTTTGGGGTTAAAAACCCAAGTTTGATGTAAATTTTATGAAAATATGTAAAATTATCCATGATTTGTGTATGCGGAGAGCATAGGTAATTAGTAGTAAAAATGGTTTTATCCCCTTGTTTATGTAATGTTGAGTCGGTGTAAAGCATGTCTACATCTGAGAGAGGAAAAGGGGCAAGTAAGAAGCAAGTAGATAGAAGGATAAAGGCTCCACATCTGAGTGCATGGAGGCCTAAATTGGAGTCTGCAACTGAGTGCATGAACCCTTGCAGCTAAGTGTGCAGGGTATTTTTGAGTCTGTAAACACTATATTGAAGATCATAAAGGAGATTGTTGAAGAATTCTTGGGTTTATCTATTTACTTATATCTATTAATGATTGTGATATATGTTATGAATGAATAATGTATTGATGAAATATTAATCTAATGACGACTTTATAGGATAAGTCTTACTAACTATAAGCAATAAATGTTAAGTACTTTCGCGCAAATTATAATACATTTTGTTCTGTTTCTTAAATATTTAAGTAAATATGTGTGAGCTCGGATGTTGTTTGATGAACTATCATAGACCTTCACAAAGTTCTCGAGGCTATTTAAAGGAAGTTGCAGTACCAAGCCCTAAGTGCTTATAGATCTGCACAAAGGCAGATCAAGGTATAAAAAGACATCACATTGATCTTTGGATGTGGAAAATTGGTTCAAGCATTCCCCCATACTGCTTCGGGTGACACTGAAACTTGCACTATGCGGGTTGTTGCCGAAAGAGCCAATAGTGTAGGGTTTTGTTCAGCAGAATTAACTCTAAACCTGGGTCAGGACCCACTAAGCCAACAAATGGTTATGTTGTCAGGACTAGGATCTGCTTAAGGAGATGTGTGATGTCGCATCACTGGAATCTGATCAAGAAGGAAATTGAAAAGTGGTTGGATAGGAAAATTCACGAATTTGTGGCACAAGAAAATAGGAATCTGCACCTCTCAAAGGAGCAGTCGTTGTATAGGTATTGTATACATAAATATACGAAATTTTCTTCTGCACCTTCCCTATCGAATTATACAAGTGGATAGCTAAGTTGGCAGATGGCCAAGGGAGGTGGAAGCTTGATGGTTCAATAGTGTGGAATCCAGAGTTAGTTCGAAGATTGGAAGCTTCTAAAGATAAGATCACGTGTGATGTTGATCACTAGCTCAATTGGATTATAGGAGGATTTTGTACAGAGTTCGCGGCTGATACTTGAGTCAGCTACAGTGAAGGAGAGTAGTGCTTCTTCAAGGAACCACGAGGTAAGTATCTCAGATCTCTAAATACCTATATTAAGATGCTCTTGTGTGAAAAATGGGTTATGCCATTTCCTTGATGTTCGGAGCTACGCAAAGTGGAAAGCTCTTCAGAGATCAAGAGAAAACAGTTCCTAAATATAGTCTGTTGATTGGACCTCCCTCGAGCGACAACGAGGGAGTGGTATAGGCTTCACCACAGAGTGTTTTTCAACTAATAAGATAGGTTTTTCTACGGACACATTAGCCATCCACTCCACCTCCACCGCATACACCTTTGCCCACACCTCACCACCACCACTGTCATGCAACATGTCGAACACAATGAAGTTGCCAATTGTCAAGGGCATAGGGAGTGAGGATACAGATTAATTTTGGTTTGTTGTGAATGTTGTGTGGATAGCACAACATATCACTGATGATAATATAAAGAAGGTGCAATTGGTTACTGCTATGCAGGATCGTGCATTGATGTGGTACATTAAGTACTGCTCTAATAACCCTTTGGCATCATTACTAGACACTTAGGCTGCTTTGAATAAAGAATTTAGTAAGCCTAAGTCTTACTTGCAGTCAGTAGTTGGATTTAAGGAGACCACGATGAGGGTTGATGAGATGCCTTGCGAGTTAGATCAAAGGCTAAAATGTGTGATCCACGAGGATAATACGCATCTTACAGATGGTTAACACCACGAGTAGTTTATAGCTTTGCTTATGCCCCAGCTAAGGATTTCTCTGTCGCAACAGAAGATAGGGATTCAAGCAGAAGCACTGGAAATCGTGATGATATTTCATGCGATGCCTATTCAGGATGTGACCTTAGGGGTACAACAGATTCACTCCAAGTTGTAGACCCTGTTAGAGCCTAGAGTTACCTCAGGCTAAAAAGGTAAGATTCTAGGTCCACATCAAACCACGCTCAGCCTGGTAGCTAGCCCTACCAGGTCAAGAGAGGACTCTCTCCGGGTCAATCTCATCTAATTATTGTCACTAAGGGCTTGAGAGGAATAAAATAGCTATTTATCTTAGGCTAGGTATAGATGTAAAATAACTTTTTTGATAAAATAATGTTTTGTGGGCTCTAAGGGAAAGGCAGATTTTGGGTGCAGGGAATGAAGCATAGTCTTGCAGGGATTTCGATGGGGCAAGGTGGGCAACTGTATTTGGCACTATAAATCAAGTGAGGTGGGTGGATCAGACTGAGGAGGAGTTGAATAGGGCAAGGGAAACCATGGATCCTCTCCAAACAGTGGAAAACATCAAAAACTAAAGCAAACTTCAAGTAGAGCACTGTAATTTCAATGTATTCTACTTACACTCTTGTTTGTTTCAGTTGAGAAGAAATAAGAGAGAAATGTTACACATAACACATGAATAAATTCACAAATACATAATAAATCATTGTACCAAAAAAATGCCACAAGGATCTCAATGAATGATGCAAATCCAGGTCTCAATTCCTTAGCCAAAATACTTATGTGAGTGTACAATGAAGCTCTAGGCTTTCTCAAGAGTCCAACCATGCTAATGACTGAAAAAAAACATAATATAGAAAAACATAGCTCATCCTTGCCTCTAGGGGTCGAGATCACATGTTTAGGAGTTGATCCAATTGATCCTAAACTGAGAACTGGAATCTAGGCAACATAACAACATGCCTCTAGAAACAAGGAAACTGATTCATTCAGTTCCAAACAACCTCTAAACTAATAAATATACCTCTACAAGTAAAAATATAAAATATTTACATCATGATCTATCAATTTTCATCAAATTACATCATCAATTTTCCATTAGGAAAGTGAAAAAGTAAAACTAGGCAAAACTGGGCGAAAAACAGAGCAAAACTAGGTCAAACTGGCAATTTTTCCTCTATGCGTCGTGCCTGTTTGGACCCACTTTTGGAGGCCTTCTCGATGTCCAAATAAGCTCCAAGTAGGCTTGTTGGAAGGTTCTATCTGTCTACTTTCCAACCCAAGAGGAATTTTTCAATTTGGCCTTCATTTGCTGTGTCAAAAATCGAATCTCCCAAGATGGCTTCCTGTGTGTCAAAATAGGGGCAGTGAGGTCATTTTTTGAGTGTTTTTGACCTCTTTGCGGGCTCAAAACCTGCCCAAATTTCTTGGCCATAGGTAGGAAAGCGTAACTTTTCATGAAAATCTAGAAATGCAAAGTTTTTGTGACTTGGAGCCCTCTAGCAAAAGCGAGCGCCACGTGGTGCGGCGCATAGGGAGGAAAACTCTATTTTTTGTGCAAAAAAATTCCAAAATGCAAAAATTGCTCCAAATTTTTTGAAATTTGGGTTGGAAATTCTTTATCAAGAGCTATGTTGAGCCAAGGATTCCTCGGCCAATATCCGAAGTCAATCATGCTCCTTTTTCCTCTTTGATGATGTGTTTGACCTTTGCCACCAAGGGAAACATTGAAATGAGGGACTGTAAGGGGAGGAAAAATAGTGGAGAATTTAGGGACTGTTGGGATAGATTTTAGTTAGGGAAATATGGGATGTTTTGGAAGTTTTGTATAGGATTAGGGTTTGGGGATTTACAATTGGGATTTTGGGAAAGGAAACTTGGGATAGATGATTAGTGAATTTAGGGGGTAGGGGAACTTAGGGAATAATCAAATCAAGGGACAAATGGGAGAAGGGAGTGATGGAGGAATGATATACTTGGTAGAAAAATAGTTAATCAAACCCTAGGCAGCAAGTTTCTTGGAATTTCAAATGGTAGGGTTTGATTTTTTAAACAATTACCATTCATCAACCACCATGATATAGCACCAAACTTGGATAAAAAACAATGATGGAGGCTCTACCTACTTGTCACAAGGCAAATCCGTGTGATTTTGGAAATTTGGGGCAAGTTTTAGCAGTTTTAGGCTCTCTAGTTGTGTGCACTACGCCCCACGTATGCACCACGCCCTTGCAAATTAACAAAGGAGTCTAAGGCCTAGAGCACTGCACCTCCTGCCCAATGCACCACGCTGAGAAACTTAGTGCGTTTTTCACCCAAACTTTGTCACTTGCTCACCAAAATCCCTTGGCCTTGCTTCTAGTTTGCAAATGAACTTTTCAAATGAAGGAATAGCTTATAAACAAAGAGCTTTTGAAATTTTGGCTCATGAAACCCACTTTCATAATGTTTGGATTTGACTTTATTTTTAAACTCTATTTTTTGGACTTTTCACTTCTGTTTAGCTTTGCAATGAACCAAATGACCTAAGCTTTGCTTGTTTTGCAGGTGTTGGAGCTTTTTGGGCTAAGGAAAGAAACTAAGGTGCATATGAAGGAATTTACAATGAGGAAAACAAAAGTTTCATGATTTTTGTATAATAAAAGCTAAATACTCTATTTTTTCCTCAAAACAGAGTTTTGAGGAAAAACACAATTTCGAATACTTGGTGATGAAATTTATTGATGTTGAAACCTCCTCATGGCCTGTTGGTAATTATTGGACACTTTGAAACATTTTTTTGACGAAACCCTAATGAAACCCTGGACCTAATTGACAATGAAAACCCTAAAAAGACTTTTGAAACCTTTAATATAAAAAGAGGACTATAAATGCTTTTTTATGAGCAAACATGAACCAACAGGTAAATGACATGAGGGAAACTGTAGGAAAGCCACTCGCATCAAATGATCCATGCACCTAATGGAATGCAAATGAATGGGTGGGACTCCTAATATGAAATGCAACAAGAAGATTTGATCTCTGACGGAGGGATGAAGATACCGACACTAACAGACCCTCTGCTTGGAATTGTAGATACTGAAAAAAGAAAAGGAGGCTAAGCCAAAGGTGCACAAGGAAGTCTAGTGTCTGAAATGTAAGAGTCAATGACATGATAAGGACCATTGCCCCATATTCACAAATTATATCACAGGAGGGGGACCAATTCCCCTGATATCAGAAACTCTAGTAGGACCGAGCATGGGGGCCACACTCTGGTGCGCTATTTGTCAGGTAGCTGGAAAACATGTAATGGATAATTGTCATTTGCTTCAAAAGCTCATTCAGACATCACAACAGTTCTTCTGCAACTTTTGCAAATCAGTGGACCATGATGAGTGCATGAACTAATGATGGAAAGAGCACCTACGTACTAGATGAAATCAGAAACTTGGCCTCCAGATCACGGTGCACGGGGAGCTTGCGGAGGATATCAGGGATGAGGATAAGGCCAAGGAGGAGGAGGACCTGGTAGAGGTTTCAAATTGGTTATTTTCTATAAATGTGGAATGCCAGGGCACTACGCACGGGAGTGTCAGAATCAGACACGTCGGTCATGTCAATACTGCAGCCAGCTTGACCACACTATAGAAGAATGTCCTATGTTGATCGCTAATATGTAGGAGAAAAAGGTGCAGCCTCAACAACCTATGCAGAACTTACAAATGATGAGAGCTAAGCCCCATTAAGAAGATTAGAATGTGAATATAACGCTAAGGAGTAGGATAAATACTAACGATGACAAAGGAAAACAACATGAAGAGGATGGATGGGTCCGTAAGGCGCCAGAGAAGGAAGTGGGTTTTGATCTGGAGTGTGTGAAGGAAGCATTTATGGAAGCCAAGAAAAGCTTTGTTGAGGCCTCCACTTCAGGAAGCCAGAAAAAGGTACCAGAAACCAGCACACCTACAAAGGTTGATCCCTCTGTGATTACCACATTCTTGGAAACCTGCATGAAACTGTTGCACGATAGAAAATCTCTAAAGGGACTGCAAGAGTTAATAAAAAAATGTGCTGGCAAAGAAAATGCTCCTGATGGACATCGTGTGGTAAGAAAAATTGGCAAACATAAGATGAAAACAGGGCATGAGATGAGGCTCACTACGCAGATAGGAGAATATGAGATGGACCAGGTCATTCTGGATTTAGGGTGTGATGTGAATGTTTTTCCTAAACAGACATGGGAGAGAATGGGGAGACCTGCACTGTAGTAGTCTCTAATCCAGCTTAGGAAAACAAACCAACAGAATATCATCCCTATGGGACGACAACATGGAGTAACCGTGGATGCCAAGGTGCAACCACACTAGCTGATTTTGAAGTAATAGAGATCATTGATGACAACAATCCATCCCCACGTTCTTCAGAATTAATTGGGCCATTGACATTAATGGAGTCATAAACTTGAAGAAATGAACAATGTTGTTTGAAAGGAAATCACTTCGAGTTGTAGTACCTTTGGACCCTGCAGAAGGGTCGTGCTACACTGAATCGGTCCGCGACTATGAAGAAAGTGAGGACCATTTATACCAAATCTACAAAGTAACAGCGCGAGATCAATACTGGATCAATCCCACAGAAAATGGATGAATTTCATGGGATTGGGAGAGTTCCTTCACCCCTGATTCAGATGAAGAGATGGAGCATTGGTAGAATCGGTTGCATGAAGTATCTACATTGCGCTGCAACATGATGACTAAATCGTCGCGGTATGTTTCGTCGGAGGTAATAAATTTACCTTATTATGATGGTTTCACTGACATGGATAAAGTTTTGGATGCATTTGAGTGTGAATTCCCTAAGAATCATCACTTCCAAGCATTAGACTGGCACTGAGTGCTACGCCCAGATGGTGGGGTACGCACAAGGATAGCTTTGATGGATGGCAGGATTATAGAAGAATGATGAGGTTGTGGTTTGGTTGACCTAACCTTCGATTGACTAATAATTATGATGGAAGGGATGATCCATGTGATCAGCTGGTGAAATGGACTAAATCCAATGGAATGAAACCGCAATCGGAATGGATACACTTGTTTTTCCACACTTTAGACACAATCCCCATGAACTGGTATTTGGAGACAGAGCTCCGCCATGGCACCGTTGAGTGGGATATCTTGAGGGAAGGATTCATAATGACCTACAGCTTTGAAGATGGGTTCAAGAGCATTGATGAAGCTCTGCAAGAGGTTAAGGTAGTGATATTCAAAATACCACAAGAACCTATGGAATGGGTCCAACCAGATTGGAGCACCCAGTTGCACCATGCGCTAGAATGTTATAATGTAACAGGTTAAGGAGAGGATGATGATCCAAGAAATATTAATATTCCAAAGTCAGAGGGGAATCGCGAAGTTGAATGCCCACAAATAGAGAACCTAGATATCACCGCACCATTGAAAACCAAGCAAGTAAACATTGGGACTAAAGAAAAATCGAAGTTTGCAAAAATTGGGGATTATTGGGATGATGCTACTATGGACAAGGTTGTTGAGTTGCTCTGCAAATATCATGCTCTGTTCCCTACTAAGTTTTCGGAATTGAAGGGTATAATAGGAGGCTTGGGTGTTATGAAAATTACTCTAAATTCAGACGTAGAGCCTGTTAAACAAATGTTGTATTGCCTGAATCCTTAATATAAAGAAAAGGTTTGCTTGGAATTGGATAAGATGCTGGCAGCAAGCATCATAGAACCAATGGAGGAATCTGGTTGGGTGAGATCCATGATGGTTCAGGAGAACAAACAAAAGGATGAAATAAGAATCTGCGTAGATCTAAGGAAGCTTAATGATACCTATGTACATGATCCATTCCTGACGCCATTTATTGGTGTTATAATAGACAACGTTAGAGGGCAGGAGCCCTACTCATTCACTGATGGATTTTATGGGTACCATCAGATCAAGATCGTGCCAGAAGATAGGAGAAAAACAACCTTCACGACAGAATGGGGTTGTTTTCAATACATTGTGATGTCGTTTGGACTTAAGAATGCGCCTGCAATATTCTCTCGTGTAGTCATCGCAGCATTAAAGGAGTTCACCCATAAGTTTTTTGAAGCGTACTTTGATGACCAGACAATGTTCGGTTTAGTGAAGTGCCATGTATCAAGTCTGTGCCTAATGTTAGATACGTGTCGTAGATACAAGATCGCGCTGAATCTGAAGAAGTGTTTATTCTGTGTCCCCTTTGGGATCTTGCTGGGTCACGTGGTGTGCAAGAAAGGGCTAATGGTGGACCCTACCAAGATCACGATGATTGTAAATTTGGAGGCCCCAAGGAATGTCAAATAGATGTGGGCAACGCTGGGACGTACATGATATTATAGGAAGTTCATCAAGGCTTATGCTTAGATTACTGTGCCCATGGAGAAACTGTTGAAGAAGGATGCTACATTCTGTTGGGATGAAGAATGTCAATGTAGTTTGGATGTATTAAAGAAAAAGATGGTCACCACGCCAATTTTGGTCTTCCAGAATTGAAAGAAGGAATTCCATGTACATGTTGCTGCCTCTTGAATTGCATTGGGAGCAGTGCTAACATAAGCTGGTGAAGGAGAAATGGACCACCCTATAGCCTTCTTGAGCAGGAAATCATCAAAGGCCAAAAATAATTACTCAACAACAGAGCGCGAAGGATTGGCTATAGTGTACGCACTTCAAAAATTCAAGCACTATCTATTGGGCGGACATTTCAAAATGTAAACATATCATTCTGCCTTGAAATACTAGGTTAATAAGCCTGTGTCGGGGGAGAAGATCTATCGATGGTTTCTGCTATTCCAGGAGTATGAATTTGAGGTCATTGTAAAGCTAGGTAGGTTAAATGCAGGACCTGACCATTTGTCACAGATCAAAATAGGATAGGAGCCTACTAATTTGGAGGGAGGGTTGCCTGATGCGCAGCTCTTCATGGTATGTGTAGCAGATAACCACTTTGTAAATACCATTCATTTCTTTACTACGGGGATAGGACCAGAAGGGTATACAAGACAAAAAAAGAAGGAATAATTGAGGCCTTTAACAAGATTTTGGAGAATGCGCTGATGAAGATTTTCTACACACATCAGAATGACTAGGATGTGCACATACCTGTAGTACTATGGGCTTATAGGACTACCTATAAAACGTTGACCAGACAGACACCTTTTAGGTTGGTCTATGGTGTAGAAGTTGTGATGTCGATGGAATAAATATGCCTAGTTTGTGCATTGTAGCTCTCACAGTTATGGTAGATCGCGAAGCCTTGGAGGAATGATTAGTGCAACTAATGGAGCTTGAAGAGGATCGATTCTTGGTTGGATTCCACTAGCAAGTATAGAAGGATCGTGAAAAATAATGGCAAAATCACCACATCAAGCTCCACATGTTCAAGGTAAATGACTTGGTTTTGTTATATGATACTAAGTTCACTAAGTTTCCAGGGAAATTTCAGATGCACTAGCTAGGGCCATATGTTATCAAATAAATTACAAATGGAGGTGCAGTTTAGCTCGCAAAGTTGAATGGAGATCCCATTCTGAGGAGAGTGAATGGAAGCCGATTGAAGCCATATATAGGGGATTTGGTGCAATGACTATATGGCGGAAGGAAAACCTTAGTGCTCCAAGAAGTTGTAAGAGAGCGCAGGACTATAAACTACACTGCTCGGGTTGGAGGATTATGCAGCAGGCAGGCTGCATGGAAAATGGTGAAGTTGCAGTATAAGAAGTTGTGTTAAGGAGGGATGTGTCACACAACATAGTTGGAAAGTGACCATTGGAGTCATTGTTCATGATTTGACAGCTAGAAGATGGTTAAGAGGAGCGGTATGGTGGCATTTAAGGCCAAAATCTTTGAATATTTGCTGCCAAAATAACATTAATGGTTGAATTTTGGGGGGAATAGTCAGATTTGAATTCAAAAACCCCTATAAATTATGTGTGCCAGTCCAATAGAGAACACTTTGCACCCTTATAGTTTCCATTGAGATGTGTTATCTGTTGCCTATGAACCGCTTGTATTTTGAGGATTTGGTCACGAGCCCTGCATTTGCCAAGTTATTGGATTTGAATAAAAAAATCATCCTTGAAACCATGTTAGGACCAAGCCCTGCAGAGACTATGAGTACTGGGGGAGATGTCGCATCTCAAGAAGTTGTTCCAGAGGTAGTGAGTATGGAAGCTCCTGCTCCTGTGCCGAGGTCACCACGGCTGAAACCTACCCCTATTAGAGAAATCCAGAAACCGAAGAAGGATAAAAAAAATAAATCTATGCCAGTACAAGAATCACCCAGAAAACACTCTGCAACTCAAAAACATAAGAAGGACAAGCACGAGAAGGTTTTCGATTTGGAGGCTGAGGAAAGACACGGCACCGAGGAAATAGATGTTCATGGAATGGAGCCCATTACAAAGTTGCCTAACTATATCCCTCCATGCAAGAGGGAGGAAAAGGTCCCCAAGGATCCAGACTCAGAAAAATTTCTCATTTCTATGCCCCTGCTGCCGGAGCAGGTTCCCTTCGAAGGTTCGCGCCTTATGCAGATACCCCTACTGAAGATGGAAGATTGGGACCTTTTAGATCATGATCATTTCCCTCACCTAGAAAAAACCAACTATATGAAGCACGTCTACTACGCAAACTTAGGTGTCACCGAGCTAGAGACAGTGGAATGGATCCACGGAGTGGAGAATTCAGGATTGTTAAACTTGTTGTGGGTGCCCCATTATCACTGCACCACTATCAACATAGCCAGTGTGCGTCCATTACTTACTCTGGTGCACAATGGGTGCTTATGGCTGGGAGGACATATACCCATCATTGATATTCTCATCCATAGGATCACGCAACTGCCATACGAGGGTTTGAATCCGGCCAACGAGATTGGCGAAAAAACAGGAGAAAAGGATTTGGCAGAAAAGATGAAGAAGGAATTTTCTCTCATGAAAAAACCCTGCAGATACTCGATCACTTCCATAAATAACCCCATGGTGCAAATTACCACACAAATCTTAACCGGGAAGGTAATGAGGAAGTGTCGCGCAGATGAAGTTTTGACGCTCGTGGTCTCTCTAGTTGCATAATGCGCAAAGGGTGTGCGCTTCAACTAGTCAAGGTACCTATGCCAGGAGGTCCAATAGGAGACCAAGCCATTCCATTATGCTTGGTTGCTACTCTCCATTGTGTTGGTTGCATCGGAGTTGTCGGAGGATAGCTAGCTTCCTCCGTTGAAAGAAGGATTGTTGGAGGCCGCACAATTTGCAATGTTCGAGAGGTAATGAGTAGGGAAGCTCTGGCTCCTATGCCTATGGTGCCAAGATCACCGCAGAAAAAGCCTACCCCTATTACAGAAACCCAGAAACCGAAGAAGGATAAATAAAAGAAGTTGGTGCTAGTATGCAAATTGCCTAGAAAACACTCTACAACTCAAAAATAGAAGAAAGATAAGAAGCATGAGAAGGTTAACGATTTGGAGGCCGAGGAAGGACAGGGAACCAAGGAATAGATGTTGAGAGAATGGAGCCCATTACAAAGTTAACTAACTATATCCCTCCATGCAAGGGGAAGGTAAAGGTCCCCAAGGATCTAGACTCAGAAAAAATTCTAATTTCTACGCCCCTGCTACTGGAGCAGGTTCCCTTCGAAGGCCCGCACCTTGTGTGGATCCTCCTATTGAAGATGGAAGATTGGGACGTTGTAGATCATGATCAGTTCCTTCAACTAGTGATATCCAACTATATGAAGCACGTCTACTACGTAGACTTAGGTGTCACCGAGCTAGATACGATGGAATGGATCCGCAGAGTGGAGAATTCTAGATTGTTGAACCTGTTGTGGTTGCCCCATTATCACTGCACCACTATCAACACAGCCATTGTGCGTCCATTACTTACTCTGGTGCATGATGGGTGCTTCTGGCTGGAAGGGCCTATACCCTTCATTGATATGCTCAGCTACAGGATCACGCAACTGCCATACGAGGGTTTGAATCCAGCCAAGGAGTTTGGCGGAAAAACAGGAGAAAAGGATTTGGTAGAAAAGATGAAGAAGGAGTTTTCCCTTGTGAAATACTGCACAGATACTCAATCACTTCCATAAATGACCCCGTAGTGAAAATTTCCACACAAATATTAGCCGAGAAGGTAATGAGGAAGTGTCGCACGGACGAAGTTTCGGTGCCCATTGTCTCTCTAGCTTCATAATGCACAAAGGGTGTGAAATTCAACTAGTCAAGGTACCTATGCAAATAGGTCCAAGATAAGACCAAGCCAATCCATTATGCTTGGTTTCTGCTCTCCATTATGTTGGCTACATAGGAGTTGTCGGAGGATAGCCAGTTTCCTCCGTTGAAAGAAGGATTTTCAGAGGTTGCACAATTTTCCTCCCTATGGGCCACCATTAAGGGATTTTTGAGGTCTAAAATGGGCCTCCTAAGGAAATTATAAAAAAATAGTGGAAATAATAAAATAAGATTAGATTAGATCATCAAATTTTAGAGGGAAAAAAGAGAACTATTTTTTCAACTTGTATTTTCAACTTATCTCCATATGGGTTTACTCAAATTTCAAGCAGAAACACTCATTGGATGGAGAAATTGATTCCTCATCCAAGGAGTACCCATGTTGCATACTTTCATTGGACCCTTCTACACAAAAAATGAGAAATACATGAAAAACGTGATTGCAATCATGTTTTTCATGTATTCCTCATTTTTTGTGTAATAGGGTCCATTGAAAGTATGCAACATGGGTACGCCTTGGATGAGGAATTAAATTGTGCATCCAGTGAGCACTCCCACTCGAAATTTGAGTAAAAACTTAGGGAGATAAGGTGGAAATAAGAGTTGAAAAAATAGTTTTATTATTTTATTATTTTTTAATCTTTGTACTTTTTTACTCCAAAAATGGTGAATCATCCCCCATGGTTGACATCATCATCTTGAATCCTATTGTTCTTAAAAAGTTTATTTTGGTTGTACATTTTTCTTAGGAGGCCCATTTTAGACCTCAAAAATCCCCTAATGGAAGGACCCTGCGTGGGTCACGGAAATAGAAATATTTTGGGTTTTGATGGAAGCAAGCCTCCACATGGCCATCAACCAGCGTCCAAGGTTGTCCCCAACCTTGTACACATAGTTTTTTGCTTATGCCGCATTCAAGGCCGACTTCCACCAAGTTTACATTCAGACACCAAAGGATCCACAACAGAAATGGCATGAGTTGCCATATTTGGTCACCAATACAGACATACAGGAGGTAATTAAGCGATGGCCAGCAGAGTGGCACGCCCCCTTAGACTTGGATGCCAGAACTAGTAAGGGCACGGGAAGCTCGGTAGCAAAGATAAAAAATATGCAGCCCACCAGGCTACACAAAATTTCATTGTGCAATGGAAAAAGGAAGTCGCAGAGAAGGCTTAGATGGAGAAGGAGCAGTCCTGAGCAAGAGCAACGCAAATTAGAGCGAAGTGGAAAATCCCCTTCACCCAAGGCTGAGGAGGAAGAATAGTCTGAACAGAGCGGCAGAGGAGATGAGGGGTAAAGCACCCCATTTTGACTAAATAAGCGTAGACATGAGAAGCGGGAAGGTCCCCAAAAAACACAGAAATCAGGCAAGTCATAGGGTGATCCCATGATATTGAAGGAGGATGATCTCGATGAGATCAGCGAAAAAATACGGGACACTACCACTGAAGTGTTGCAATAGTTCAAGCAGCAGTATATGTAGATGTTGGGGAGCATCTAGAAGGATCTATGCGAGTTGCAGATCCAAGCTAACAGGATACATGTGGGGTCGGGTCAAGCGAGCACAACACAAATGAGCCTAGCACTGGGGACGAGTCATGCTACGGAATTGGTAAGGACCCTAGACCTTCAAAATGTTGCTTTACCAGAAGGGTCCCTACGTGTAGAATCTGTTGATGACTGCATCATCTTAAGCACCCTTAAGAACATCAGGTTGAACATCGCAACACTCCCAAATGAGCTTCTTCACGCGCTGCAGACAAGGCTAATGGAGGAATTGAGAGCTTAGGAGCACCGCGCTCTCAATTTGATAAGTGAATATAGGGTGAACAATGAGTAACTATTTCCCAAGAAAACACAGGCCTTAAAGGAAAATGACATGTTGTAGGCACAAAATTCCAAGCTCAAGACCGCAGTTACAGAGGCATGCAAAACATTGTCGGAGCTTCAGATTCTAGAGGACGCACAACCAAAAGCTAAGATCAGGAAGTTAGCCATTGGAGTGCGCAAGGAAAAGGTAGAAGTTGGACAAGTTCAATTCGAACTCAACATGAAAATAATGGATCTGTAGCTCAAATTACAGCCTACGACTCCACCCGAGGTCAGGGAGCAGTGCAGAGCCGCCATAAAAGAAGGGATGGCCACTTTGGATGCTGCTGTCACTGACTGTTTGACCTTATTTGAGTAGGCAATGGAATTGGTGATGACTCTGAAGGAAGACCCATACCTACAAATATTGAATACAAAGGTTCGCAAGATGCAAAAGCAGTATAATGAGGTCAGGATGAAAACGCGCTCAATTTCTCAATCACAACGCCTAGCCAAGTTGCAGGAGGGGAAGCAGCTCCTCGCAAGTAGAAGCAGCCCAGAGGAAGAAGGTCTTACTTAAGGCAAGGTTGGGACCTTGGTTAGAAGAAGTCACAACCAACATTCAGGAGAAGATGACAGGCTTGCAGCAGACACAACAAACAATGAAGTTGGCTACAGAAGGACCAGCTACAGAGAAGCTAGTGGAAGAGCTCAAGCAGGAAGCTACACAGAGTGCTATCAAGGTCACAGTAGTGCAAGTGGGCCTGGGGTATATTCGCAGCAAGATCGTTGTGCCAGCTGAATGACTCAAGGGCAAGTCATGACCTTTGTGTTGGGGGCCTATTGGGATGGGGTCCCTTAGGTCAGTTTTGGAGTTTAAAACCCAAATTTTGATGTAAATTTTATGAAAAGATGTAAAATTATCCATGATTTATGGGTGTGGAGTGCATAGGTAATTAGGAGTAAAAGGGGTTTTATCCCCTTGTTTATGTAACGTTGAGTCAGTTTTAAAATCCACCCCTGGTTCGCAGACCATGGGATTGTATGTAAAAGGCTACAAACAGGTGTGTCTTAGGGATTCTAAGGCATGTCTATGTCTAAGAGAGAAAAAGGGGCAAGTAAGAAGCAAGTAGATAAAAGGATAAAGGCTTCGCAACTGAGTGCCTGAAAGCCTAAAGTAGAGTCTACAGCTAAGTGTGCAGAACCCTGGAGCTTAGTGTGTGGGGTAGTTTTGAGTCTAAACACTATATTAAATATCAATAAAGGATATTTTTGAAGAATTCCTGGGTCTATCTATTTACTTTGGTCTATTTATGATTGCGATATATGTTGTTATGAAACCAGCTCACAAAAAGATAGAAAATATAGATGAACGTCTTAGAAATAAGCCTCTTCGAGGGGGCAACCTCCTTTACATTACACAAATGAAAAATTCTTGGGTGATTCAAATGAAAAAACCTCCTTTCTATATATAGGAGTCTAAGGGTCACAATATAACCAAGCCGACCTAATAATAATAATATAAAGGAACAAAAATAACAACAAAGGGATTCTATGGGGCACAATAATAACAATATGGGGACAATAGCGGCACAACAATAACAATAAGGGATACAACGACAATAGCAATGGGGGAATCACTAGTATTATAGGGGCCTAACATTCCCCTCTCCTTCAAAAAAATTGTTTTCCTCAACGCTTGAGTAGTTTTGGATGCTTTTGTATAAATTTCTCATCCTCCCATGTGGAATCTTCAACGGGTAAGTTCTTCCACTTGATGAGATACTCTGAAATCGATCGATTTCGTAGTTGTCGAGTTCTTGTTTCTTTGACTGCTTCAGGTTCCAATATTATTTTCCTTCCTCATCAAGTTCTAGCAATATTGTTTGAACTGGAATCTTGTCACCTATAACCTTCTTTAAGCATGAAACATGGAAAACTAGGTGCACTCGGGAAGCTACAGGAAGCTCCAATTTGTATGTCATAGTACCTATCTTTTGTAACACCTTGTATGGACCATAATACTTTGGTGATAATTTATTATCCTTCTTAGCTTGCTTGAGGGACATTTGTTTATATGGTTGTAGCCGTAGGAATACCCAGTCACCTACATCAAAACTTATTTCGTTGTGATGTTGACCTGCTATTTCATTCTATTTTGCGCCAAGGTGAGGTTATCCTTTAAGAGTTGGAGAACTTGTTGTTGATGCTTGATTTGATCTTCCACTGCTTGAACCTAAGAATTTTCTATTAAATATGATGTGATGTATGGTGGATGATATCCATAAAGTGCCATAAATGGGGTCATTTTTGTTGCAGTATGGAAGGAAGTGTTATACCACCTTTCAACCAGAGGCAACCATTTGACCCATTGTGCATGTTTATTAGATACAAAGGAACGAAGATATCCTTCCAAACATTTGTTTACTATCTAAGTTTTCCCATCATATTGAGGATGATAAGATGATTTATGAGCTAACTGAGTACCAAGACAAAAAAACAATTATGTCCAAAAATTTCCAGTGAAAATGGGATCTCTATCACTTACAATAATCTTTGGGTTTCCTTGTAGCTTTTGAATTGTTTCCATAAATGCAGTAGAAACTGTACTTGCTTTAAATGGATGAGATAATGCACAAAAGTGTGCATACTTGGTAAGTTTGTCAACTACCACCATGATAACACTCTTTCCTTCAGACTTGGGTAAACCTGTGATAAAATCCATTGAAACCTCCTCCCAACATTGGCTTGGAATGGATAAAGGTTGTAATAGTCCTAGGGTCTTAATTATTTCAACTTTATGTTGTTGGAAAACCAAACATTCCACCACAAACTTTTGAATATCCGATTTAAGGCCATCCCAAAAAAAATCCTTCTTAACCCTGTGGTAGGTTTCTAGAAATCCTGAGTGCCCTCCTAAGGGAGAGATGTGCAATTCCCTAAGAATATTTTGTTTGAGTTGGGAATTCTTACATAGGTATAACCGATCCTTGTACCATAACGACTCATTTTTCCAGCTAAATGTATCAGATGTACTGGGATCTTGTTGTATCTTTTGAATGAGTGCCCACACTTCCTCATCATTCTTCCATCCATGCCTTGCTTCATTTATCCAATCTGGTTTGATAATAGAAATGGCACAAGGAAATGCTTCCACATCCTCATCCTTTCTTGAAAGTGCATCTGCCACAACATTTTTCATCCATTTTTTGTAGATGATTTCAAAGTCATAACCCAACATCTTTGTGACCCATTTTTGCTACTCTTCTGAAGATAATCTTTGTTCTAAAACGTGTTTAAGACTATCATGATCTATTTTTACCTTGAAGTGTCTTCCCATTAGGTAGGGTCACCATTTCTTAAGTGCATG
>APFE030145313.1:3336-90033 GCA_000404065.3 Pinus taeda | reverse complement strand
TCTTGTGAACCAATACTACTGGAGTAGAGAAAGAACTTTGACTAGGTTGAATTATACCAGCCTCTAGCATTTCTACAACCATACATTCAATTTCACTCTTTTGGACATAGGGATATCTGTAAGGCATGATGTTTGGAGGAGCACTTCCTGGAATCAAATTAATAGCATGATCATGATCATGAATAGGTGGGAGGCCTTTGGGAGTTTCAAATACCTTGGAATGATTGTCCAAGGCTTTTTGGAGATCTGGAGAAATGGATGATTTTGATGTGGGAAGCTCCAGTGAACATAATTGTGCAATTATGTCTCATTATTCTTTCTTTAGAAGCTTTTTCATTCCGTTAGAGCTGATTATCTTTCCCGGTTTCCCTTCAATACCCCTTAATTATACTTCCTTTCCTTCTAAAGATAATTTCATGAAAAGTTCTTGAAAATTAAAAGCAATTGTACCCAAGGATTGTAGCCATTGGACTCATAGTACAACATCAACACCACCCATTGGAATGGAAACAATTGGGCTATTCAATACATATCCTCCCATGGATAGCTTGATATTATGGAACTTTCCTGAGAAATTTATGGTTCCTCCACTTGCAACCATCACTTGAAACTCTGATGTTGGATATAGGAAGCAATTCAATTCGTTGGCTATCTTACAATGAATAAAATTATGGGTACTTCCCGAATCAATCAACATTATTACCTTTTTCTTCTTGATATGCCCTTCTATCTTGATAGTTTGAGGAGTGGTAATTCCAGCCAATGCATTACAAGATATGGTCATATTCATTTCTTATTTTTCTATGGTTTGTTCCTGGTGTATATCTTCTTCTTTTAACATCTCTTGTTCCTTTTCTTCCTCCTCTTCACAATCTATGTAAAATAATTTCTTCTCTACACATTTATGACCTTTAGTGTATTTTCTATCACAACTGTAACAAAGCCCTTTTTATTTTTTTTCTTCCAATTGTTGTGATGTCAACCTTGTAGGTTGTGGATGGCTAGAGGCAATAACACTTCCATATTTATGATTGTAAGTGATCGGCTTCCTTGTTGCCATAATTTTTCTTTCCATTTTTCTTGCCAACCTGAATGCCTTCTTCAATGAATCTAGTTCCCAAAGGTGAACCTCATGTTGGATGGTATCTTTTAAATTCCCTATGAACACATAAATCCTATACTCCTCTAGAATATATTTTACCCTTATATTCAATTTTTGGAAGTCCTCAATGTGCTCCATCATTGAACCCTTTTGTTTGAGATTTATCAATTGGCTAAAAAACGTGTTGTTTTTTGTATCCTCATAATGTGCTATCATTTCATTCATAAAAATAGCCCAAGTGACAATTTGTTTATGAGAGCAAAGCCATCGATACCATACAAACTGATTTGGTTCCAAATATAAAGTTGCAATGTGTACCTTTTGTGTGTTTTGCACATTATGGAGATCAAAAAATTGCTCCATATGTAGTATCCATGTTCTGCGATCCTTGCCATCAAACTTCCTCATATAGATCTTTGGAACATGGTGGTTCTTCAATCCAACATTAGAGTCTATGAAATCATAATTAACATTTATTTCTTTCTCATCATGAGTTCCCTTTCGTTCCTTTTCTCCATTAGTAAGCATTTCTTGTAGAAACTTTGTCAAATTTGTCTTCAAATTTGTTTGTAAATCTTCCATGCCTTTCTTTAAATCATCCATCTTAGATTCCACGCCATCCGTCTTAGCTTCCACACCATCCATCTTAGCTTCCACGTCGTCCATCTTAGCTTCCACTTCATTCATCATAGCTTCTACGTCTTTCTTTAAACCATCCATCTTAGCTTCTACGTCTTTCCTTAAACCACCCATCTTATTTTCTGTTATTTTTTGTGTGAGTGAAATTTTTTTTGTGTGAGTGAAATTTGTTGCACTTGGTCTCATAATTTTGATATATCATGTTGCATTTCTTCCTCTTCTTCATGAGTCGTGCTAGAGCTTTCAGGTTGCTTACTAGTTGTTTCCATTTTCTTTCTTCAGGGCATCAATTACCGATAATAATGCTTCACTATGCCCTTTGAATTCCTTCGAACTAATTTTTCAAACCAAGCTTATGCAAAATTTAAAAAAAACTACACACCTTTTTTCACTTTGTAGGAGCTCAATATTGAATCTGATGTATCTCTGTAATTTTGGATCTCCTCGATCTAAAATTTCTTCCTATGGTAACCCTGTGAGTAATGTTTCTAACCCCACAAGTCTTATCAAGATTGCATTCTCCAAGGAAGAGTTATGCCAAATCTCCCATGATGACCTGAGTATAGACTGGTTTAGTAGAGCAAAATTGTATGACTTGTCGCGGGTCACTGTTTCAACCTTAGGTCCTAAAAATGATACCCAAAAAAACTACAGTCCGTCCTATTTCTGTAACTTCTTATGAAAATTCAATCTGATGCTCAAAGCGAAATTTATGACGATTTTCCCAAGGTGACCTGTTTGGAATGTAATTCGAGGGTCTACAAAAATCCTAACTTCCTCATATTATATCTCTGAAAATATGGTGAGACAAGATCTGAAATTCAGACCAGAGGTTCAGCGCAATTTCGTCTCAAATGGGTGTTTTTTTAGCTTTTGAAACGTCACAGAAAAAAAGTTATAATGAAAATTTCACCATGAACTGTTTGGAGCATCAAAACACTAGAATCCAAAGCTTTGATACCAAATGTTATGAAACCAGCTCACAAAAAGATAGAAAAGATAGATGAACGCCTTAGAAATAAGCCTCTTCGAGGGGGAAACCTCCTTTACATCACACAAATGAACAATTCTTGGATGATTCAAATGAAAAAACCTCCTTTCTACATATAGGAGTCTAAGGGTAACAATATAACCAAGTTGACCTAACAATAATAATATAAAGGCACAAAAATAACAATAGAGGGATTCTATGGGGCAAAATAATAACAATATGGTGACAATAGGGGCACAACAATAACAATAATGGATACAACGATAATAGTAATGGGGGAATCACTAGTATTATAGGGACCTAACATATGATGTGAATGAATAATGTATTAATGAAATATTAATATAATGATGTGTGACTTTATGGGATAAGTATTACTAAGTGTACATAATACATGTTAAGTACTTTTGCGAATATTATTAAGGGTCCACAAAGACCTATCGTAGACCTTTGTGAAGGTCACGAGGCCGTTTAAAGGAAGTTGCAGTACCAAGCCCTAGGTGCTTATAGATCTGTGTGAAGATAGATCGAGGTATAAGAATACATCACACTGATCTTTGGATGTGAAAACTTGGTTCCATCATCCCCCCATATTGCTTCAGGTGAGACTGCAACCTGCACTATGCAAGTTGTTTCTGAAAGGGCAGTAGAGTAGAGTTTTGTTTGGCACAACTATCTCTGATCTTGCGTCAGGACCCACTAAGCCAACATTGTGTCTAAATGGTCATACACATTTCGATAGCCTCCCACAGAAGTACATTCATTAAAACATTCAACATTGTCAAACATTAAGAAATATTGAAGTTTGTTACTAGAAAATTGGTTTTCCAAGACACTTATAACCATTCGACGATCAGATCATGATAACAAGGTGAAGAATATTGAAACCAAAAGATAGATTGATTTTCAACATTTTGAGACAATTCATGAAGATTTTCCCATGATGAAGTATTGATCTCATCATGTTTCAAACACTTACCCATATCGCAAGATCCGAACATAAGCATCAACAAAGGTAGAAATGCCTCGACTTCTTTATAAGTTTCCAAACTATGAAGCCATGAATCATCAAACAGCGATGGCTTGGAAATATCAATAGATGAAGACAAAAAATCATCACTAGGTGTATCAACAAATACATTAAGAAAGCTACTAGCTGGATCATATTTCACATTTGATCCAAGGGACTCTTCATGTTCATATGAATCAGATGAAGGATTTTCTTGAGTATAATGAGTTGCAAACTCCTCTTCTTCACATGCTAAAGGTGAGGAATGAGACAAATCATGAACAATGGATTCTATATTTTCTCCTTTTAGTCGAAAATCAATATCCCACCACTCCTGAATGCAATCAATACCAATAATATTAAAATCTGAATCATTGAGGTGAAGACTTGATGTGACATATTCATTAAGCATGTTAGGAAATTGAGCCAATGATGATTAAGAAAAGGAAATATCAAGTGAGTTGTCTACAATGATTGATTTTTGTTCACAATCTGAGGCCCACACATAATCATCGTAAAAGTTATCTTGAATCTCTTGTTCTTCAGAAACCTCATTTTGGACTTGATCCTCATGAGATTCAAAAGAGGTTGATGAAACAAGTTGATCTGGTGAATAAAGGTAAAGAGTATCAGAGGGAGTAGATGATGGTGAGTAAGAGATATATCTTAAAGAAGTAATATCATTAGTCAAACCAGATTCAAGTTTTAAACAAGGATTCAAACTTTGATTATGAGGGGAATGTGTACATGGGATGGGATCAACAATATGATCTTCACATATTCCGACCTCAACATTGGTACATGGGGCTACTTCATTTGATAAGGAAATGAGAGAAGACTAAGGGTCACAAGAAAGATTAGATTCTTCCTTTAAAACTTTCATGGCTCCATAACCAAGAAAATTTGGTAGAATTGTAAGGGATTCATATTCAAGAGGATTCAAAGAAATGTGTAAAATATATTGAAAATTCTCTTTTACAAAATCCCAATCTATGTCTTCCTCAAAAAAATCATAACAAAAGTGAAGAAATTAATCAAGAAAATCTTCCAAGGGTTCATTGAATTTCATTCTAAGACAAACTATTTTATTATATACACTTTGATAATCATACATGTCAAAGGCTTGGTGAATCTCCATTAAAAGTTGTTCGAAAGAGTGAACAGAAGCAGTTGGCAATGTATATCACCATTTTTTACCACGACCTTCAAAAGTGAGAATGAATAACCTGCAAAAAGCATCCTCACAATTAACTACATAAGAATCAAAAAATTCAAGAAAGCGGAGGGTGTGCTCAAGAATGGTTGTTTCACCCTTGCCATTAAACCTTAGATTAGACAAGTTATGGATTATTTGAGCGGGAAATTTCAGATTTGCAACTATAGTAAAACACCCTGGGGTTATGAAATGGGAAGAACTCATTGAAGATGAAAGATTGAAACCATAGTTCATAGATTTAGCTTGTCATTTGGACCTCCTTCTAGAGCCAACTATTGATGGTGTTGGAAATATTTCAACCATGGGGATCTCCCCAAGGAAATTTTTGGGGGCTAATATTCGCAGGTGGGCTAATTTTCTATTTTTTTTCCAAAAAAAAGATTTTCCAATTTCCTTTTTTCCTATACATTATTCACCCAAATTGTATATCATAAAATTATTTTACCTTAAAATCATCAAAGTTTTATAGAGTATATAAAATAATTAGAAATTTGAATATTTTTACAAACATATCATTAAAAATTTTATAGTTTGCATGTTAGTGACTAGTAAGATTCGCCAAGGTTTCTAAACTTTAAGATAAATTTCCATCCTTAAAATTTCCCTGGATCTCCCTGATGTGAATTCCAAATTAGACCCCACATTTTTTAGAGCAGGAGCCCCAACTAGAAATATAGTCGGTTTCCATAATGGTGATCTCAAAGATTTTCCTTGGTTGCAATGAACACATAAGAAGATATACACATAGCTTTGGTGATAGCAATTGAGTAAGATTTTTGAAATATCAATTGTAATGCATAAGAGTTTCTTTCACACAAGGAGAAGAGAGTAAGCCTCTAGAAGAAAAGTAATAGTACTATCCTAAAAGAGATGCATGAACATATGGAAGAATCATTAGTTAGCCTACAAAATAGTTCACAAGATATTAACGGTCATGTAAGCGCATACAACATGCATTCAACAAGATACATATTGGAGTTAACGAAATATTTCATTGACCATAGCATGAATGAAATACCATATACCATAAAAATGTAAAGAATAGTCTTACAACATCCATGATACATGCATGAAAAGTGCGTTGGCTTTGTAAGCTTTTGATGATTAAGTGAAAGTTCCAAGTATACAATTACAATTATGTGACACTAGCCCCAATAGTGGAACATGAAGCCACCACATGCTTCTCCAAAGAATTATACTCACTCCTATGCTAGACTATAGAATCCAAGGCTACCAATCTCCAGTTCCAAGCTATTTGTTTGAGTTATGAGTGCTTATTCATAACAAATGTGATGACCGTTCATCTACCCTTGTGACCTTTGAGCTTCCCTCATGACTCTTGGAGATTTTTCTTCTTTATTCTAACTAATAACTCTTCATATGTCACATTTGACTCTTGGTCTTCCACTTACATTTGCAATTTTATTATTTTCTAAATAAAACAAGACACAAATTTATACATAACACAAAAATGGCTAGAGCCTAATAAGACAAAACTTTGTACATTATGCTTGAGTTTGAGGAAACTCTAGCCGACAACTTCCACCCGTAGTTATGTTGTAACATATTGGTATCAAGATGTATACGGTATTACTATGTCCTCAAACTTTGAAGGAATAGTATGCTTATATATGACTCTTGCCTTCATAACATCCGGATACATATATTTGGAGCCAGATTGAACATAATTCCATAACAAGAAAAAATTCATGTTTATCTTGACAAGTCTGGCTACATACAACAACATGTTTTGCCTTGTGATTTCCAAATCCTCTTTAGTAATGACCTACTTCAAAATTTTCAATTATTCTTGGATTTCCTACCTGTTAACATTTATGACCTTTGTCTCTACAAATGCTCCAAAATATGGAATCTTGTGCACCCTGACCAAGGATTTCATACTATTATATAGTCATGCATAGGAAATTATAATATTGGCCACGTAGATACCAAGCTACTTATTACTCTGCATAAGCATTCTAACCTCAACATTTTCTAATTTTTCTTCCTGCCTTCTTTTTTTGGCCAGCTCAGATGGTTCTTCCTTGTACTTGGTTCCCTAATCTTGGATTGCGTTGATGGCTACATGAATTACCTTCTGAACTTTCACATTCTCCCATGATCTCTTTTGCATTGAATGAAAGGGCACAACCACCTTGTGAAAGGTTTTCATCTCTTCATAAAGTTGTCTCATGGTGTCTCACAATGATTGGATTTCATCATATATCACTTCCTATAGCTCCTTCAAGTGAGAATCAGTGGAAGACAATATTTGGTTCTCAACTTGGAGATGATCAATCTATCGCCTTGCAGTAGCTAAGTCATTTTCAAATTGTTTGTTTTCCTCCATCAAGAAATTTGTGTTCACCTTTACATCTTCTACAAAGGTTACATTTTTTGTCATAATTTTCCTTGGATTCCGGTTGGTATTGGGCACAATCACCCTCTCTGTATGAATGGAAACAGTATGAACTAGGTCATCAGGTAAATATTTCTGCCTCTCCTGTACTATTTTGTTCTTTTGCTGATCAAAAGTCATGTTAGAAATATCCACAACCATATCATCATCTGGAGGAGATATTCTGATTTCATTGAATGAGGTGTGGCCAGCTACAAGAGGAGGTGAAGGATACCAACTAGCTTGTTTTACAATCGGCACAATGTTGGCCTCTTGACTTTCCTCCTCCTGCTCAATATCCATGTGTGGGGCCTATAATTTCATCTCAATTTCTCGTGCAAACTCATTATCCTTATTTTTCCTACTTTCTTCATCTTCCAATTGTTTATGTTGTTCTTCCTCAATTTTTTTTGTCTTTCTTCTTCTTCTTCTTCCTTCCTTCTCAATTTTCATGTGTCTACATATCTTCCTTTTCTTTCCTTTCTTTCTCTTATTTCTATGTTCATTTCTTCTCCTTACACTTCTCTTCTTCCTGTTTCTTTCTTTTTATTTCTTATTATTACTTTCTCCTCTTTTCTGATGCAATGGTTGCTCTCAGGATAATAGGATTTGCTTTGAACTTGCAGCTCTTCTCTTCTAGATTATGCACAACTTTCCTCTTATACTTGATATTAACTAGATTGGGAACTTCCAGCTACTTTCCTTTCTCGATAACACTTTGCTTAGGTCCTTCACTGGAAGGTCCTACCTCTTTTCCTAGTGCATGTGGTTGGGAAGCATTATAACAATTCTTCATCTTCTCTTCCTCTTTCCTGGAATAAGATTAATAATCCCAGGAAAATGCAACTTAGCACATTGTCATTTGCATAATCATCTAGGATCATAAATGTGAAATCTCATCTCACTAATATTTAGGATTTTGATTTTCTTTTCTTCTACTTCTATGGCCTTTAAGCTCTTGAGCTCATAGGATCCCACTTCTAAAGGGAAGGAAGGCCAAGGTGCCTTCTTCTTCTTCTGTAGTAACTAAGAAACACATGTGCTAAGATGATAGGTTATCTCACACATGCCCACCTTATTTGTTACATACCTCGACAAAAGATGAGGAGATTTCTATGAACTAAATACCATAAGGTATGTGCCATCAGGTAAGGCAAACCAATCTGCTACTTCTGCAACTACCTTCATTACCTCATGGGACATGCAACGAGCTTCTTCCTCAAAGATCATCTGATACAAAACCTTCAAGAAGTTATCAGCAAGTTTCTCATACAATCCCCTGTAACTATATACTGACAATACTTTGCAATAAATATGGATAGGGGGCTCTCTAGGTATCCACCTCCAACCTAGACCTCGGAACTCTTGGTGAGCACATATTCCATATAGAAAGTACGAAGACAAATAAAATTGTGTTTTCTTTCCTTGCGGTGTATTTTTTTCCTTATTAAAATTGATATGTAGTTGTTGAGACAATAAAGGGGTTCCATTGAACACCTTCCCTTCTATGATGATCATATACAACATGTAGATCCACCTTCAGGGAAGGATTAAATATTCCTTTGTCCATAGACCTGGTAGCACCTAGCCATAAAGTAATAGTATATTGTCCTTCCACCATGACTTGATCACTTCTTCAGGATTCAAATAACTCCAAGCTGCATAAAATTGAGAATCCAGGTGCTCCTTAAGCTTGGGAAAGTTGTAAATCAAGTGAACATCATGTGGTTGTGTTGATGCCTCAAAAATCGGTGCATCAACATTGGGGGATAACCACCCAGTCCAGACCTTAATATAGCTCCTTTTCCGTTTGGGATGGTGGCTCCGACTGGATATAATGGGACCAGTTTCCCAGTGATGAATAAAAATGGATGGATGAGTGGCTGGTTTTCTAATAAGTGATAATGGATGAATGACTTAATCTAAAAAGCGAAAATACAAACAAATATTCTATCCCGAGAAGCTTATATTCTTAAGTGCAACGTTTGATGATCTTTGTTCATCAATAGGCATATAGATGACTCTATTCAATAAACATAGACATTCCTTCATATAATAATTGCTTTGTTCAAATAGTTGAGCAAAGTAATTAATAAAACATTGTTACACTTGTCTTTTTATATTACTGATACATGTATGATTAGAAGAAAAGCACGTTGTAAACATCCAATAATGGAAAGTATAAAGAATGTTGTTAAAACACATGGATATATTCAATAATAGCAAGAATGATCAAATAACAATTCACATAAAAAGAATGAATTCAAACATAGATAGTAGTACCATATGAGTTGCAAATCATTCCCAACATCAATTGCAATTCGAGTTCCTTCTTTCAACGTAGAGATACTTTTAAATAAAGGCAGTAGTGCACATCCACATAAAAGCTTCGTTATCAAAATTGGAATAATTGGCCCAGACTTTATAAAAAAATATACCTGAAGTACAGTAGTGCAACTTCAGGTTTAAGTCATATACAAAAAATTAGGACCCTTTCTAAATACATGAAAGGGTCTATAAATACTTGATTAAACTAACTAACTACAAAATTAAAATGCTACTAAATTGGTATAACTTGATCTTGAATATCTCCTCCACAGTAATCTAGTAGTCGGCAGCATGATTCATCACTCTGGATGTTTGCCTTTTGACCTGAGTTGGCATATCGCTAGCATCGGTTCCACTTCTTGAGGCCGGTTGAGACGAAAATTGAGTTGAGCCGAATAGGTGGCATCGTGTATATCGGGAATGATACACCCGATTGCATCTGTTAGGCACTTGAGGGTGGCTCTCTAGCTGTATGGTTTTACTAGGAACAACCAATAAGTGTCCTAAGTTAAACTTTTAATACCTGTGATCAATCTCCCATTCTTTTCCAGCTCTTGATAACATGATTGCTCCAATGTTTTAGCCGATAGTAATTTACCTGGTGTACATTGAGAGATCATATTAGATAAATAGAGAGTATTGTTAATTAATTCAATCAAATTACTTGTGGATAATTTGCATCTAGAAACTGCTCTCTCTGCCTTCATCAATTGGGACTGCCACTCCATGAATAGAATTTCTTTATGGGATTCTAGGATTTTAGGCAAATTTGCTACCTATCCCTCACTAGTGTCCTGCCAAGTAAGAAAATTTGTTAAGGTCTCATCGGCCTACTCTAAGTCCTGTCTAGCATTGACTGATTTATCGATTATTGATGTTGTTATGTCACACAGGGGTTCAACTTGAGCAATTTTATGACACAATAATCTTATTTGTGTTACCAGTGCCTTATTAATTTGTAGTGCTTCTGCCCTGAAATCAGCAGGTTGCAGAAGACTCTTGAACTTCTCTATTTGAAGTGATAATTGAGAAATTTGCTCATCTTTTGTCTTTACCATCTTTTCAATCATCGTCTTCAATTTTGCCAATGCCTTTGATAATTCTTTCTGCTTTTGAATCGCACTCGAATCTATCCTCTGATTCTCTTCATGTAACTGCTTGTTCAGTTGATTATTTAATTATTGCTGCATTGACAACTGTCGTTCTAATTGTTCTGATTTTTGTTGTGCCTCCGATAACTGTGCTTGTAACAAAACAATTGCCTGGTCTTTTTCTTTTAACAAATTACTCACTTCTGATGCCTTGTCCATGGTGACCACCGAATAGGCTCCAACATACTGGGACAACTTTGTTAGGTCATCGGAAGGATCAAACTCCTCCTTCCAAACTACGTTGGTTGTCACTGTTTATTCAGGGAACAGGGAAGGTTGATCGATCCTTCTCCTTTTCCGTTGTCGCTTTACTACGGCCCTGTGCTTTGGGCTGTAAAAGACATCCTATTGAGGTATATCCTCCACTTGCAAAATGATTTGATCCAAAGGATCTTTGAGAATTATTTCTAAGTCTGTAGTAGGGGGTAGACCGCTGGTTCCTTCGCCTGGAACCTCTTTTGACGCTGTATCTTGTGTATCAGTCGCTTTGGATGTATCAACATCTCTTGAGATATCTAGATTGCTTATGATTGAGTCGAATTGCTGCCATTCCTGGAGCAATCTCGGGTCAATCTGGGTATCGACACTCACATCCTTGTTGTTCTTATCCTGCTCCTTTTTCAATTCTTCCTCATGTATTTTCTCTTGCCCTTTCCTCTGCGCTTCCTCTTGTTCTTTCCTATGTACTTCTTCCTGTTCTTTCCTCTAGAGTTCCTCCTGCTCTTTTATTTGGACTTCTTCAAAAATTTATGATGTAGCAGGAGGTTCGTTGGTAAGTCGTTGTTCAGGCTCGCTTGACTGTGTCATCGGGGCAGTGGCTAACAAATCTAGAGGCAGAGTTTGCAACCTCTACTCTCTAAGTTTGTTAAATTCGACTAACCCGTCGTCGTGATATCTTATTTTAGCTAGCGCTTGAACCTGAACTAATGACTCGACCAAAGAGAATAGGTCATCAAACTCATCTTCTTTATGTTCAAACTTAGTGAGTTTTGCCTGCTCTAGTACATTATAGATGATTCTCCTTGGATCAAATTGTATGTTAGGAAGAGTGACGAGATTCAGTATATTTATCTTTTCTACTTCTTTCTCTGCATGATTATAGTCATGCGGATTGTAAATGCCACACCTTAGAGGAAAAGGAGGCCAAACTTGCTTCTTTGAATTCCTCAGAGTCTTGGTAGCTCCTGCGGATGTAAGCTGATATGCTATCTCTCGAGCCAATAGTTTGTCAAGTATATACAAGGGGAGGACATGAGGCCTGGCATGACTGCCGAAAACTCTTACATATGTAAATTTATCTTCTCCGAACCAGTTTCCTAAGGCTATCAAGTCAATCTCTTCTTGTGAGGAAATCTTAGGAGTAGGTTTGTCAAAAATTGCATAGTAAATGGGAAACATAAATCCATTGAAAACTTGATATAGGTGGTGTTTATAATGGTCTTTCCACAACTTCTGGTGATAGATATGAATGGCCATGGGGTCCTGTGGAGTCCATCTCCACCCCAGCACAGGAAATTCGGAGTTAAAACAGAGAGTATCTAAGATGTAGGCACTAAAATAAAATGGAGGAATAAACCTATCAGTAATGCGGGTTTTGTTTCTGAACTCAAGAATAGTTGTTGCTAACTTATCAGATAATATGTTCCCCCAATCCATTATTTCGCTATTGACTGCTGCTTCCATTAAAGGTACCATCTCTATGGAGAATTTTGAGGAATCATGCAACCCCCAAATCCTACACGTCATCGCTCCAGCATAACAATAAGGAGAACATAAGGAATTGACAGAGTAATTACACGAGGACTCATGCTTGTGTTTCGCGGGGTTCTGTCTCCATTCCCGTATAGGTGCTGATTCAGTTTCATTTTCATCTCTGAACTTCTCCAGGAATGCTTTGTTATACTTCTTCTCTGGTTCAGGCAAATGGTACATTTGTCTCAAATCATTGGGTTGAAATGAACCGAAGACTCTCCCGTCGATAGTGCAAAATGTTCTGTTTGTAATTGGGATTTCCTCAACTGCCCACCTTACTACATCTGTGTATGGAAGAATTTGCTCTCGAGCCGCTATCCGGTGTAAGTAAGAATCGGCTAAATCCTTTAGGGTAGCCTCGGATTTTCGGTTCAAGCCTGCTGTAGCTTGTACTGATGTTTCTTGATGCTCTTCGGCTTCAACCAGATTATAGATGCTCTGCCAACTAGTATTACCGAGACCAAGACATGTAGTGTCTGAGATCAATCCTTTTTTACTTGGTCCTGGATCGACGGTATGTTGTCCTGTTACTGCGGAAGCTGAAGCTATTCCAAATTTCTTAGACTTCTTCCCCATTTGGCCTAAATTTGCTACTTCGGAGGAGCTCTGCGTAGGAGATAAAATGAACGTAATGCAGAGAATAGGTGATGCCAACCAAGTATGAAAGAGTTATATCAATCAATGAATAATGGAGGATTAAAATAAGACTGTCGTGGATACAATCTCTGAAGAGATTTTGGCATAACTGATCCATTAATTGTCCCTTTAAACCTGTCAATCATTTAAATGCTCATCATATCGTTTATTCGCCGAATAATTCATTTAAGCGTGGCTTTGATTTTTTGGCGGTTGATCGCAAGTGAATCATTATCGGGAATAGAAAGGCTTTTAATAATGATTTAATATAATATACCCAAGCCTTATCAATCCTTTTTTAAAGTCGCGCTTAGCTTTATCGCAATTGGAGATCGGAGGAATGCTTGAGTAGTTATATTGGTGTCATTGCGGAATCCTCGATCGCCGATGGCAATATCACTAATTCGCATTGGGAGTTTTTAGAAGAGGGCTTTTTGTTGCATGCATGTTACACTCCTCGATTGCCGATAGCATATCGCATCGGAGCAAGGAGAGGGGGACTTTTGTTATGATTGCTTACCTTCCCAATATCCGATAGTTATTCGTGCTTATCGCATCGGGGAAAACCAATGGGTCTTTTGTTATGCATCCTTTGTTATTGCGATATGTGATCTTGCGATCGCTTTATCGCAATAATAAAGAATTATTCATTTTTTATTATAAGACCGATTATATGTTGTCTCAAAAGGTTTATAATGTTTTGTTTCTTTTCAGACCTTTTGAGGAATGATAAGTTGATACCACTTTTATCTAAAAGGGACCCATTTCATATTATAGTTTTGAAAGTAAAATTTTATGAAATGGGGGGTTGTTGTACAGCACAACAATTGGCGATTCGCTGGAAGAAACAGTTATCTCTGAGAAATATTGAAATACTTAGATTTTCTTTATATAGAAATCTTATCAAAGAGAAAAATTCTAATATAACTAGGTATACATACATTCTGAATATAATAAGAGCTATTTTTGCTAATTTCTTCTCTTGTTAAAGTTAAATACATTTTAAGTTTTAAATTGGCCTCTTTTGGTTGATAATGATAAAACAAAAAACATTTCCAACTTAGCCTTTTTAATTGACTCTTTTGTCATAGGTAAAGCCTCTGCTGCCAGCAAACGTTCATAGTTTCGACAGGGATACCTTTTAACCATTGTCTGTCCATTATCCCGCCCATTTCAGAGTATGATTAAACGAATGAATTCAAAATATGCTTTCATATTTTGTATTTCTTTTTTCTTTTCTATTATTTTGTAAGATAAAAATCCATTGTCCTGGTTTGGTGGCCAGCTGTTTGACAATGCCATTCACTGGTTGTAATCTAACCGAACAAGCTGGCTCATGATGAGACCCCTTGGCTTATGATTATAAGCCATTACCCTGTTTTGGTATGCAGTGTTGGTAATGTCGGTTAACCTATTTCCCAATGATCATGGTAAGCAGGCTTGTAATAAGACCCCTTATCATTTATATAAAATATTTTAGAATTACACTCTGAGTAATCATAAACTTGGATGAATGGGATGGACAATTTGCTCCTTAAGAGAGAATGGATGACAGGGTAAGAGTTGAAGATGCTAAGATTGAATTAGTTTCTATTTTGATATTGATAACCTTTTTTGTGGCCATTTTGAAAACATTAAAATGATTTACAGTACTTCTAAATCTTGACAAGATTTCACAAAAATGAAATGGGGTTTCAGAATGTGAATATACCTAATCTCCTAGAAGTTGTCCCTTTTGTTTAAGGCTTCTATTTTAAAACTAAATATCAAAACTACTTATTTTGACCAACTTTTCAATATAGCAAAGGCTAATGGAAGATATCTTACAACTTTATTTGCTGAGAATCCTAAAAACTACAAATTCTATTGAAATTAAAAAAAAAAAAAGGAGAAGGGGTTACCTCCTCAATTGAAGAATTTCTTTAAGATGAGGTCATTAACAGGAAGAGAATCCCTCTTTCCTGATAGATCTTGTAATATGAACATCGAATGGCCTATCTTTTCATTGATCTGAAATGGTCCAAGCCACATCTTTTGGAACTTGGTGTGTTTTCCTTTATCGTCATGGGCTTTGTCCCATTTCAGAACTAGATCACCAACTTGTAATTGTTTTGAACTGGATGAATTTGAATCAAAAGATAACTTGATAATTTGCTGATGTTTTGCATGAGTAATTTTGGCCTTTTCTCTTTCTTCTTCTAATTTTAAGATTTGATCATGTCTAAGTTGAATAGAAGAAGAGGGGCTTTCTTCAATAAACTGAACTATGGCTAGAGAAGGAAGCAATAGATTGGTTGGTAGAACTGCTTCTTTCCCATATACAAGGTTGAATGGAGAAGTACCTATGGAAGCCTTCTGCGTTATTCTATTAGCCCATAGTGTAAATATTAAAGATTTGTGCCAGTTTTTATGGTTTTGTTCAATAGTCCGCTTAATAATTTTGACTAGATTTTTATTGGTAGATTCTGCTAAACCGTTACCCTGAGGATAGTAATTTGTAGAATATTTCAATTTAAATCCTCTTTTAATAGCGAACTCAAGCATAGAATTTCCATAGAAATAAGATGCATTATCGAAAACAAGAGCATTTGGGACACCAAACCTGGTAATGATGAATTGATCTATAAACTCTATAATTACTTCAGAGTTTGTTGTCTTTAAAGGAATTGCTTCAACCCACTTAGTAAAGTAATCAGTAGCAGTAAGGATATACTTATGTTGTTTGGATGACTGTGGAGTTATTTTCCCAATGATATCCAATCCCCATTGCTCCAAAGGTTATCAATGTTGGCTGGTTCAAAGGAAAGCTGGTTTTCTTGTCTTCCACTGGAGTTTGACAACTTCGGCATTTCTTACATATTCGTGAGTATCTCCAAATAGGTGGCCAATAATATCTAGCATTATGATTTTGTGGGTTTGTGTCAGCTCCAAATTCCTCCTGCCAGTCATCATGTAGGTCCCTGCAAAACCTTTTGTGCTTCAGGTTTTTCTAGATCTAATAAAATTTGAATATAATTTTTGCCTAAAAGTACATTCATCAATGTTTATGAGTTTTTGCTTTTAATCTAAATTGGCTCTTTGTTTTTATAAGAAATATTAGGAGGCACATATCCATTTTTCAAATAAAAGATCAAGTCTGCATATTGTGATTCAGAATCAGTGATACTTATCTGGTTGATTTCTTCAATATGTTCTGTATCACCTGATTCTTGAATGTTGGATGCTCCTGCTAATAACCTGCAAAAACCTTGGCCCCTAACAATCTTTGCTGGCTTGATTTCCAAGTCATATTCTTGTAGTGTTGTAACCCAGTTTGCCCTTTTTTCTCCTAATTCCCTTTGGATTAGTAATTGCCTTACTGCAGAAAAAGGAACTATAACTTTTGTATGGGCTTTTAAAAGGAAGGGTCTGTCATGTTCGACAACTTTATACACAGCAAAGGCTTGTTTTTTGACTTCTGAATAATTTAGTTCAGCACCCTGAAGATTTGAACTATAAAATGAAATCAGTGCTTCCAAGTTGTGATCATTAATCTGAGTGAGTACCGCTGTATAAGATGAAGTGGACGCGATAGTATACAATATGAAATGATTAGAAAAATTACGTGTTTAAAGCGGGGGCATTGATTATTGACTGTTTGATTGAATCAAACGCTTCCTTTTCTGCAGATCCCCATCTAAACACTGAATTTTTCTTAATCATGGTTTGTAATGGTAAAATGATGTGGGAAAAATTGGGGACAAATCTCTTGACAAAGTTAATTTGACCTAAAAATGACTGCATGGATTTTTTGTTATGAGGAAATGGAATTTCAGCAATCTCTTTAATCCTATTTGGATCAATATAAATACCATCTTTGGAAATGATGAAGCCCAAGAGCTTTCCTTGATTAAGAGCAAAGAAGGATTTTTTGGGATTGAGTGAAATACCATACCTTCTGCAGCGTTCAAAGATTTTATTCAAATCATGTAAATGATTGGATCTCTTTTTAGAAAATACAGTAAGATCATCTAAATAGACAACTACTATTTTGTTGATCAATCCTTTGAAGGCTATATCCATTTCTCTTTCGAATGTAGCTCCTGCGTTAATAAGTCTAAAAGGCATTTTTTGATAAGCGTAAGTTCCCCATTTTGTTCTGAAGCTAGTTTTGAGTCTGTCATTAGGATGGACCAAAATTTGGTTATATCTTGAAAAACCATCTAAAAAGGACATTAACCCAGAACCTGCTAATGAATGGAGTATCTGCTCCATGGTAGGTAATGGGAAATTATCTTTTTGGCTTGCCTTATTCAGATTTCTGAAATCTATACAAATCCTGATGTCGTCGTTTTTCTTTCTAACAGGCACCATATTGGAAACCCAGTTTGAGTGCCGAACAGGAAAAATAATCTTAGCTTTCAAGAGTTTATTGAGTTCTGATTTTATTTGACTCTCTAAGTTAGGATGAATTTTCCTCAACTTCTGTTGGACTAGTTTTTATTCAGAAAGCATTGGAATGGTATGCTAAATGATTGATGTATTGTATGTTTTTAAATCATCATATTTCCAGAAAGTCCTAATCCCAAATTGATGTTTTGAGGGTTCTGCTTAGTACCAAGGTTTATCAATTCAAATCTTAAGGTGGAACTTTGGAGCTTTGAATTGGTTACCTGTTTAAACGTGTCTTTAATATCGTAGAGATCCTCAAGTTTAACCACAGGTTTTGGTATTCAGTTTTCCTCGTGCTTTTCCTTCATCTGGAGATCATGATCACTTTCATCAATGGTTTGATCATCGTAGGACTTTTCGGAAGTCAAGAAATGTAAGATGTCTTCATCGTGATTGAACACTCGCCAATTGGTGACATTGTTAGGAATCGATGGTCTAAAAATTAACTCTACTGAAAATCTATCTGGGCTATAATCTTCAGAAGGTAGGAGTTTAGAAGCAACATTGGCTAGCAAGTCAGTTGTTGCATTCTGGGATCTGGGGATAGGTGAAATATTGAATGCTAAAAATTGAGATATAAGTTCATGGACCAAAGACTAATAGTGCTTGAGGTGACTAGAAAGACAGTGAATTGTATTTCTAACTTGTTTTTATGAAAATCTCTGAATCACCAAACACTTTCAAATATTGAAATTTAAGGCCAATAGCTTTATATAGTCCTTTAACTAAGGCCTCATACTCAGCTATATTATTTGTGCATTCGAATTCCAACCTACAAGACAACATAGTTTTTTCTCCCTCAGGGCTAACTAAAATACACCCTGCTCCTGATCCTTCACTGGATTTAGATCCGTCAAAGTATAAAGACCAAAATAAAGAATTATCAACAATTTTATTTACAGTGTTCTCAGCAATATTAACACATCTTGATCTATCGGTTTGTGAAAATTTTTCTATTTGGGATGCGAAATTGTTTACTAAGTAAGGCGATGGTTGGGCAGTATAATTGCCAAAGAATGATTCGGAAGAGTAATTCCCCAAAATATTATTGTTAAATACTATTGGTTGATTCTCCTGTTTAAATTCAGTGATAGTATGGGTCATATGTTTCTCCCGATTGATTTTTATTTGATTTGGATTTCCCTTGTAGGGTAGCCACATATGGGACAAATCGGTAGAAATATACCCATGGAGCTTCTCAGACCAATCCCTACTCAAGATTAAACCATAAAACTCAGGTATATCAGCAATTAAGATATCAATTCTTTGAACTACTCATGGATCAGCTGATAACCTGATAGTCACAGAGTTGATTTCCCCTAAAACCTGGACTTTGGTTCTATCCAACTGTACAATGTGAATTGCAGACTTTTGGGGCTCAATGTTCAGTTTGGAACAAACTGAAGCTGGCATTATATTAGAGGACGCCCCTAAGTCAATCAAACAGTTGTGTAGATTTCAATTATAGATTTCATAGGTTAAGAGGAAAGGGGGGGTATGGGAATTTGATCTGTATCCAATTAAAATCGTATCAGTAGCTTCAACCCTACCAGAAGGTGGTTGACCTGAATCATTTGCATCTTTAGCACTAGGAAGAGGCGAAGAAGGAACTACATTCAGTTCCTTAAGAAGCAATTTGTGTTGATGTTTTAATTTGCTAAGTTCAAACATGGTGATGTTTGCCTTAGTCTTCTTCATATCATCAACAATATTGTAATCCATTGAATCCGATACTACCAACATTTTAGATGTTGAAGGTATATTTTAGTATGATGGTTGGTTTTGAGGTACTGTTGTGGCCGGCTTCTTTGTGGGTACCTTTTCCTTTGTAGTAGTAGTACCTGCACTCATTTTCTTTGAACTTGTCTGGACAGGTTCAGGGGCACCTTTACTCCTAGTAGTCACAGGAAAAGCTTCTTGTTCATTTTTTGTATCGGAGTTAGGTAATATGAAGTCCCACATTCCATGGCATTCAACAACTTCCTCTTCTTCGAATTCATCGGATGGTGAAATTGTTTCATCTTCTTCTTCCTCTTCAGGATCTGAATCTGCATTAGATATAACATTTGGTGGTTTTGACTTAGGTTTCTTAAAATTCCTATATGGTTTCTTTGTTGAAGTTTCTACTACTTGCTTTTTAATTTCAACCATTTCATTTGACATTGTTTTGAGGACCTTTTGTAGACCCTCGATATCGTATGGATCTTTAGGGGTTTTCTTCTTTGAATCATCCTTAAAAGAAACTCTTTCGGATTTCCTATCTTCGATAGCAGATTTCTTTTCCAAAGCGATAATGCGTTTTTCCACAGGGAGCGCTTCTTTCATGTTTTCGGCTAAAGTTGGTTTCCCATCCCTATCTACAAAAATGGCAATATTTGAAGGTAGGGTTGTGATATACCACTCGCTTCTGATTTGCTCACTTGGCTTGGAATCGGTAGGGATTTTATTCAAGAGTTTCTTGAATCAGGAGTTAAATTCCTTGATAGGTTCTCTAGATTCAATCCTTAGATTTGAAAGATCATTAATCAGTGTCGCCAAAGATATATCATCGCCATACTTGGTAAGAAACTACTCCTCAAAGATATTCCAGCTGGTAATGGATCCAGAGGGTAAGGAAAAATACCAAGACCCAGCTGATCCTTGTAAAGCGTAGGGGAAAAGCCTAACGACAACATCTTCTTCTGTTACTCGTTTTAGATTAACTGATAACATGAAATTGTTAATATGTTCTTCAGCCAATGTTCCAGCATCTGGATTAAATTTTGGTAACCACTTCTCAGGATAATCAGGTAATGGATGTAATGGTGCAGGCATAGTGACTGCACCAAGACTGTTCCATGGATTCTGGGCCATCTTGGAAGTAACAACGATTGCCGATGGAGTTCCAGGTGTTTGCGGAAGAGTTGGTATTGAAGATTGAATAGATTGTGATGTTGAAGTTGGTGATCCCTGCTGAACAACAATATGTAATGGGGGAGTGGATGTTTGACTTTGCATTGGAGAGGATGAGATGGAAGATGATGGAGAAAAGGTCTCACTACCAAATCCTTCAGTGTTCTTTTTAGCCTTTTTCCTTTTCGATAAAGGCAACTCAGCAGGTTCAATGCCGATTTTTTCGCTTTGAAGTCTGGTGAGAGGGTGAGGTAGATGGAATTGCGAAGTCTCACTGCCTTGAGATACTTCAGATTTTTGAGGTGATATGGAAAAGCCTTGAAGTTTCTGGATGAGATACTGAACTTCAGGGGACTCAAGACTTAATCATTCTCAAGTATGATGGGGTTGAGCAGTGGTAATTGATCCCTCTTCTTCTCGTTTGGATACTGGTATTTCAGAATGCAAACAGGAGGTCCGAGGTGAGGTGGAGGGAGATTTACTCTGAGAATGGTCTATAGATTTTGATTTACTCGCCATTCATAGTTCAGGCCCTCCTTCTAGCGCCAAAAATGTTGATGCCTCGAAAATCGTTGCATCAACATCGGGGGATAACCACCCAGTCCGGACCTTAATACAACTCCTTTTCCGTTTGGGATGGTGGCTCCGACTGGATATAATGGGACCAGTTTCCCAGTGATGAATAAAAAGGGATGGATGAGTGATTGGTTTTCTAATAAGTGATAATGGATGAATGACTTAATCTAAAAAGCAAAAATACAAACAACTATTCTATCCCGGGAAGCTTCTATTCTTAAGAGAAACGTTTGATGATCTTTGTTCATCAATAGGCATATAGATGACTCTATTCAATAAACATAGGCATTCCTTCATATAATAATTGCTTTGTTCAAATAGTTGAACAAAGTAATTAATAAAACATTGTTACACTTGTCTTTTTATATTATTGATACATGTATGATTAGAAGAAAAGCACACTGTAAACATCCAATAGTGGAAAGTATAAATAATGTTGTTAAAACACATGCATATATTCAATAATAGCAAGAATGATCAAATAAAAATTCACATAAAAAGAATGAATTCAGACATAGATAGTAGTACCATATGAGATGCAAATCATTCCCAACATCAATCACAATTCGAATTCCTTCTTTCGACTCATAGATACTTTTAAATAAAGGCAGTAGTGCACATACACATAAAAGCTTCGTTATCAAAATTGGAATAATTGGCCCAGTCTTTATAAAAAAATATACCTGAATTACAGTAGTGCAACTTCAGGTTTAAGTCATATACAAAAACTTAGGACCCTTTCTAAATACATGAAAGGGTCTATAAATACTTGATTAAACTAACAAACTACAAAATTAAAATGATACTAAATTGGTATAACTTGATCTTGAATATCTCCTCCACGTCAATCTGGTAGTCAGTAGCATGATTCATCACTCTGGCTATTTTCCTTTTGACCTGAGTTGGCATATCGCTAGCATCAGTTCCACTTCTTGAGGGCGGCTAAGACGAGAATTGAGTTGAGCTGAATAGGTGGCATCGTGTATATCAGGAATGATACACCCGATTGCATCTGTTAGGCACTTGAGGGTGGCTCTCTGGCTGTATGGTTTTACTAGGAACAACCAATAGGTGTCCTAAGTTAAACTTTTAATACCTATGATCAATCTCCCATTCTTTTCCAGCTCTTGATAACATGATTGCTCCAATGTTTTAGCCGATAGTAATTTACCTACTGTACATTGAGAGATCATATTAGATAAATAGAGAGTATTGTTAATTAATTCAATCAAATTACTTGTGGATAATTTGCATCTAGAAACTGCTCTCTCTGCCTTCATCAATTGGGACTGCCACTCCATGAATAGAATTTCTTTATGGGATTCTAGGATTTTAGGCAAATTTGCTGCCTGTCCCTCACTAGTGTCCTGCTAAGTAAGAAAATTTGTTAAGGTCTCATCGGCATGCTCTAAGTCCTGTCTAGCATCGACTGATTTATCGATTATTAATGTTGTTATGTCACACAGGGGTTCAACTTGAGCAATTTTATGACACAATAATCTTATTTGTGTTACCAGTGCCTTATTAATTTGTAGTGCTTCTACCCTGAAATCGGCAGGCTACGGAAGACTCTTGAACTTCTCTATTTGAAGTGATAATCGAGCAATTTGCTCATCTTTTGTCTTTACCATCTGTTCATTCATCGTCTTCAATTTTTCCAATGCCTCCGATAATTCTTTCTCCTTTTGAATCGCACTCGAATCTATCCTTTGTTTCTCTTCATGTAACTACTTGTTTAGTTGATTATTTAACTGTTGCTGCGTTGAAAATTGTCATTCTAATTGTTCTGCTTTCTGTTGTGCCTCTGTCAGCTGTGCTTGTAACAAAACGTTTGCCTTGTCTTTTTCTTTTAACAAATTACTCACTTTCGATGCCTTGTCCATGGTGGCCGCCGAATAGGCTCCAGCATACTGGGACAACTTTGTTAGGTCATCGGAAGGATCGAACTCCTCCTTCCAAACTACGTTGGCTGTCACTGTTTGTTCAGGGAACAGGGAAGGTTGATCAATCCTTCTCCTTTTCTGTTGTCGCTTTACTATGGCCCTATGCTTTGGGTTGTAAAAGACATAAAATGGAGGTATATCCTCCACTTGCAAAATGATTTGATCTGAAGGATCTTTGGGAATTATTTCTAAGTCTGTAGTAGGGGGTAGACCATTGGTTCCTTCGCTTGGAACCTCTTTTGACGTTGTATCCTGTGTATCAGTCGCTTTGGATGTATCGGCATATCTTGAGCTTTCTAGATTGCTTATGATTGAGTTGAATTGCTGCCATTCCTGGAGCAATCTCGGGTCAATCTAGGCATCAACATTCACATCCTTGTTGTTCTTATCCTGCTCCTTTTTCAGTTCTTCCTCATGTATTTTCTCTTGCCCTTTCCTCTACGCTTCCTCTTGTTCTTTCCTCTGTACTTCTTCCTGTTCTTTCCTCTGGAGTTCTTCCTGCTCTTTTCTTTGGACTTCTTCAAAAATTTATGATGTAGCAAGAGGTTCGTTGGTAAGTCGTTGTTCAGGCTCACTTGACTGTGTCATCGGGGCAGTGGCTAACAAATCTAGAGACAGAGTTTGTAACCTCTGCTCTCTAAGTTTGTTAAATTCGACTAACCCGTCGTCGTGATATCTCATTTTAGCTAGCGCTTGAACCTGAAATAATGACTCGGCCGAAGAGAATAGGTCATCAAACTCATCTTCTTTATGTTCAAACTTAGTGAGTTTTGCCTGTTCTAGTACATTATAGACGATTTTCCATGGACCAAATAGTCTATTAGGAAGAGTGACGAGATTCGGTATATTTATCTTTTCTTCTTCTTTCTCTACATGCTTATAGTCATGTAGAGTGTAAACGCCACACCTTAGAGGAAAAAGAGGCCAAACTTGCTTCTTTGAATTCCTCAGAGTCTTGGTAGCTCCTGCGGATGTAAGCTGATATGCTATCTCTCGAGCCAATAGTTTGTCGGGTATATACAAGGGGAGGACATGAGGTATGGCATGACTGCCAAAAACTCTTACATATCTAAATTTATCTTCTTCGAACCAGTTTCCTAAGGCTGTCAAGTCAATCTCTGCTTGTGAGGAAATCTTAGGAGCAGGTTTGTCAAAAATTGCATAGTAAATGGGCAACATAAATCCATTGCAAACTTTATATATGTGGTGTTTATAATGGGCTTTCCACAACTTCTAGTGATAGATATGAATGGGCATGGGGTCCTGTGGAGTCCATCTGCACCCCAGCACAGGAAATTCAGAGTTAAAACAGAGAGTATATAAGATGTAGGCACTAAAATAAAATGGAGGAATAAGCCTATCAGTAATGCGGGTTTTGTTTCTAAACTCAAGAATAGTTGTTGCTAACTTATCAGATAATATATTCCCCCAATCCATTATTTCGCTATTGACTGGTGCTTCCATTAAAGGTACCATCTCTATGGAGAATTTTGAGGAATCATGCAACCCCCAAATCCTACACATCATCACTCCAGCATAACAATAAGGAGAACACAAGGAATCGACAGAGTACTTACCCGAAGACTCATGCTTGTGTTTCGCGGGGTTCTGTCTCCATTCCCGTATAAGTGATGATTCTGTTTCATTTTCATCTCTGAACTTCTCCAGTAATGCTTTGTTATACTTCTTCTTTAGTTCGGGCAAATGGTACATTTGTCTCAAATCATTGGGTTGAAATGAACCGAAGACTCTCCCATCGATAGTGAAAAATGTTCTGTTTGTAATTGGGATTTCCTCAACTGCCCACCTTACTACATTTGTGTATGGAAGAATTTGCTCTCGAGTCGCTATCCAGTGTAAGTAAGAATCGGCTAAATCCTTTAGGGTAGCCTCATATTTTCGGTTCAAGCCTATTGTAGCTTGTACTAATTTTTCTTGAGGCTCTTCGACTTCAACCAGATTATAGATGCTCTGCCAACTAGTATTACCGAGACCAAGACATGTAGTTTCTGAGATCAATCCGTTTTTACCTGGTCCCGGATCGGCGGTATGTTGTCCTGTTACTGCGGAAGCTGAAGTTGTTCCAAATTTCTTAGACTTCTTCCCCATTTGGCCTAAATTTGCTCCTTCAGAGGAGCTCTGCACAGGAGATAAAATGAACATAATGCAGAGAATAGGTGATGAAAACCAAGTATGAAAGAGTTATATCAATCAATGAATAATGGAGGATTAAAATAAGACTGCCACAGATACAATCTCTGAAGATATTTTGGCATAACTGCTCCATTAATTGGCCGTTTAAACCTGTCAATCATTTAAATGCTCGTCATATCGTTTATTCGCCAAATAATTCATTTAAGCGTGGATTTGATTTTTTGGCGGTTGATCGCAAGTGAATCACTATCAGGAATAGAAAGGCTTTTAATAACGATTTAATATAATATACCCAGGCCTTATCAATCCTTTTTGAAAGTCACGCTTAGCTTTATCGCAATCGGAGATCGGAGGAATGCTTGAGTAGTTATATTGGTGTCATTGCAGAATCCCCGATCGCCGATGGCGATATTGCTAATTCGCATCGGGAGTTTTTAGAAGAGGGCTTTTTGTTGCATGCATGTTACACTCCCCGATCGCCGATAGTGATATCGCATCGGAGCAAGGAGAGGGGGCCTTTTGTTACGATTGCTTACCTTTCCGATATCCGATAGTTATTCGTGCTTGTCGCATCGGGGAAAACCAATGGGTCTTTTGTTATGAATCCTTTGTTATTGTGATATGCGATCTTGCAATCGCTTTATCGCAATAATAAAGAATTATTCATTTTTTATTATAAGACCGATTATATGTTGTCTCAAAAGGTTTATAATGTTTTGTTTCTTTTCAGACCTTTTGAGGAATGATAAGTTGATACCAATTTTATCTAAAAGGGACCCATTTCATATTATAGTTTTGAAAGTAAAATTTTATGAAATGGGGGGTTGTTGTACAGCACAACAGGTTGATAAGAGGAAATTGGTTACCCACTAACATTGTTCAATGCCATGTTCTTGGTGTTTAGACCCTATAATATCCACTTGATAACATTTTCACATGGTATTACTCGATACCTACAAACAACCTTATGGAACCTTGAACGTTGGATGTTCACATAGACTTCCCTATCCTTCAATTCTTCTTCAAACTATGTTGAATTGAATACATATTTGATAGTGATCCATGTGATAGGATCGAACACAGAACTAGCATGTTTCTAAAAAAACATTGTTGTTTCTACCTAAAGGGTAAAAAAATCTCAAGCGTTGTGATTCCTCCATAGAAGAGTATGTGAAAAAATTATTGTAAGTGACATGAGGAGAGAGAATGTATCTCAATCTAAATAAATTTTGTAGTGATGATATTATTATCAAAAGGGCCAATAAATTTCCATTTCCAAAATGAGCACATTAGTGAGTTTATGAGTCATCACAACATAATCAGTATTTCCATTGATATACCTACATTCAGACAGTTGATAAGAATAGATATAAATGGTCAAATTATTCTCTTCCACCAGTCCCTAGTTTAGTCGATGTAGAGAACACAATGTCTCATCTATAGTAGCACACCATCAGTGAATTATAAAGGTCAACATAAATGAGTTATTCCTTTACAATGGGAAAAACAACACATAGTATGTGAGGAATAAAGGAAAAGTGAGGTGTGATACAATAGAGATGGCTTTTATTCCTATAGAATATCTCAAAAAATAATCAAATCGATTGGTCGATTCTTTGTTTTCCACATAAAACATGTTAAAAATGCCTCAACTGGTAGGTCGATTTTTCATCCAAATTGATAGATTCAAACATTGCATTAATATTTCCATCATTTTTCATTCCATCTCATTTTGTGTAAAAATCACTCCAGTCAAGTACCAAGACTACATGTACTACTCAACTTCTCTTGAAGGAGTCAACTTCACTCCCAATTAATTGGCATTGACCAACACAAAGATTGAATCAAGGATTAATTTCAAGTTCCATCGAGTTGGATCAATACTCAAAACAGTTATTGTCGACTTGACCACAAAAAGTAACCCGACTCTTTACAATGCTAATTTAAAGTATGTTGCATGGCTAGTTGACCAATGTACAAGTCAACTAAGCCCACCCAATGTAGTATGGAAGCATGTTCTCGTTCAAATAGCCTATTGCAAGTGCATCCAAATATATTGATACAACATCAAATAAATGATAACACCACTATTGACTACCTCAATAAATTAGTCGATTCACATTTTATCAAAGTTCTCACGTGTAGTGATATGGTCTTCGAATGTATTAATGAGCATTATTAATCTCAAGCAAAAACTATAAGCCATCAAAACATCTTTCAAATTTTACATATATTATCATACTTTCTCTTCATAGATTTTATTAGGAAAATACTATAATCAATATCGTAGCATAAACATCAATATCTATGCATAACGTCCATGAACAATAATTAACGATTGATGATTCCAACTTACCTATTTTTACTTCTAGTATTTTTTAGGTTCCCAATGTGCATAGTCAAAATCAAAATGGACTTCAATACATAATTAGTGTTTTACACACAACACCCACATTCCATGAGAATCTTCTTAAAAGAAATTTAAGATTTTGTTTATCTTCCATGAGCCTTAGCATTCACAAGTAATTTTCCAGGAATCATCTTGTATAACATATCTTTACTTGCAAACTAATCCTCTTCCTTTTTCATTCTTCTTGCAAGTTCTCACTGTCTTCATTTAATATTGCTACAGTGCCAAACTCAGTACTAATAGAAATGGAACCAAGATGTTGAAGGTATCGCCTTCACATGGAGGCAAAACATACTACATCATCACAACACAAGAAGAACATACATAATACAAAAAGAAGAACAAAATTTGGGAAGGAATTCCAACCAGGTTTTTATTGTACTTCATGCGTACTTATACATGGATGATGTGGTTGGAGCATTTGTACTGAGTCTCCACTAACTATTCACTTTACTTTACACATTTACCAAGTATTACTCACATTTACTTAGTGTATTATGTATGATGACTTACATAGGCCTAAGAGGCACCTACAACAACCCCAGTATGGAATCATTGTGTGTCTAAGGGGACTCTTCTTCTATTTGCTCTTCAGATTGATCTTCGATATATTGTTGGTCCATAATTTTATATTAGTCAAAATATTCATTGTGTTAATCCATTGCGGGCAAGGTCTATTTTGAATGGTTTTCTTGATGATATGAACAAAATTTGTCCATGCCCAATTCATCAACAATAAAATTCGTGTTAGTGAATTGTGCCAATTTGACCAGAGGATTATTATTGCATTTGAAGAATGGCTTATGAGACCAATTACTTGGAGAGCTTTCCCCCTCACTCTTTTTCATATCAATAAATTCAGTGGTTGGTTTATTCATCATCTTTACCACATGCTCTAGATCATTTGTCTCTTTCTCTGAAGTTTTACATTGGTTTTCCTGAGGATCTTTTCCACTGCCCTTTGAATCATATTATGTGTTGTGTACATTTATAGGAATCATATATTTCTCATCTACCAAGGCTTCTGTAAAGTTTTCAGTCAATGTAGATTTCTTGGCCCTTTTCACAAATGTTTTTATATTGGAATATAGGGTTGATGTATAATAATCAATTGTTACTGAATCATGAGGGGGTACATCGGCAAGAAATTTATTCAAAATTAGAGTAAAGAATTGGTTGAAATTGTTGGGTAGCGAAAGCCCCCTGCAACAGTTAGAGGGTGCGAAGCCGGATTTTTTGGGTAAAGTTAGGATAAAGTCTCTGCTGGAAGCACAAAACGTGAATTGTAATAGGTCAATTCAAGGGTAGTCCGCCCAAAAATAATGTAAAGAAATGTAAATAGAGTTGGCCTGCACAGGGATCGCGGGCCAAGGAAGGGTATAAATAGAACGAGGCTCTATGGGTAGAGGCAATAGAGTTTTGATAGTGAATCTGGAATATGAAATGTAATGGGTTTTTGAAGAAGATAGTCGGAAAGAGTCTGTAAGTCCGAGTCGAGGGTTGGGGTAGTAGGTAGAGACTCTGCAGCTATGTGCACAGAGACCTAGAAAGTCCATAGCTGTGTGCGTGGACCCTTGCAGTTGAGTGTGTAGGGCAGATCTAGATGTATTAAGGATAAGGTGGAAATAAAGATAAGTTTCTTCTGAAAGTCTGTGTTTCTTCTGAGCTGTCAGAATATCTGTTTATTTTAATCTATTTATGGTTTGAATGAATATAAATATGGGTTCAGTTTAATGTGCAAAGTAGTTGTGTTGGTTAAATGTTTGCTTAAAGACCTTGGTAATTGGTAACCATATCATCTAATAGAGTAAGCGCACTAAAAAGAAAGACAAAATCAAGTTGGATATGTGCAAATATCAAGAAGCGCAGAGCTATAAACCCATGCGTGAAACCTCCAGACCACACCAAGACATCCCTAGGGTGTGGAAACTTGGTTTTGACACCCTCCTCTACTACCTCGGGTGAGACCCCAGTCAACACTCCGCAGGCTATTGCCGAAAGGGCCGGTAGCTGTGGGATTTGTTTGGCTAAATAACTCTTTCGAACTTGGGTCAGGCCCAAATAAGCCAAAAAATGGTTTCGTTTCCAGGACCGGGATCTGCCTAAAGGGTGTCTAATGTGGAAACACTAGAATCCTACGAAGGAAGAGCTTGAAGATTGGTGGGATCTGAAGCTTCACGAGTTTGCGATTCAGGAAAATAGAAACTCACGGATATCAAAGGAACAATGGTTGGATCGCTATATATTCATGGATATACACGAGATCTTCTTCGTAACATTCCTGATAGAATTGTATGAGTGGATCGCAAAGCTAGCTAATAGCGTGGGGAGGTGTAGATTAGACCAGTCGATAGTGTGGACTCCAGAACTGGTGCACAGGCTGGAAGCCACCAAAGATAGACTTACACATGCAATAGACCACTCGTTAGATCGGATCATAGGAGGATTTATAACTGAGTTCGCGATAGATACAACTGTAAGTTATAGCGAAGAAAAAAGGAAATTTCTCCAAGGACCATGGGGTAGGTCATCAAATCATTGAATACTTGGATTAAGATGTTGTTGTGTGAAAAATAGATCCTGCGTGTATATTTATGTCTAGAGTAACATGGAGCAGAAGGGGTTATCGAAGAACAGGAGAAGTAGAGAATAGCCCTTTGATTTCTATCTTGCGGGAAAGCGAGGAAGATCTCACTAGGTTCTCGCTAGGAAGTGTGGTCTGATTGATTAAAGAATGCTTCCCACGGATACCACCTCCATCTACACCACCACCTGCTTCACCTGCATCAAGTCCATCCACACCAACACCACCTCCACCCCCTCCACCACCGAAATATGGGATGGCGACCGCAGTCAAGTTACCAACATTTCAAGGTGTAGGGAATGAAGAGCAAAGTCAGTTCTAGTTTGTGATCAAATCAATATGGGACGTGCAAGGCATAACATATGAAAACATTAAAAAGACCACGCTGGTTAGTGCACTACAGGACCGTGCACTAACATGGTACATAAAATACTCAACCGACCATCCAAATGAGGGAATAGCGGCAATCCAGGATGCGCTTAATAAAGAATTTGGCCAACCAAAGTCTGAAGCCCAGTCGATCATTGGGTTCAAGGAGATAGCAATGTTGCCTAGCGAAACTCTGTGGGATCTAGACCAAAGATTAAAGAGTAATATTCGCGAAGCTAAATGACTTTGATAGATGGGTAGCATTGCGTGTGGTTTGTTGGCACCCTTGATGCCCGATCTGAGGATGACTTTGTCACAACATAAGAACTCAACCCAAGCCGAGGCATTGGAGATAGCAATGAGGTTATACGTGACCCCAATACCAGACCCAGGGTTGGGTGTTTAGAAAATCCATGCACAACTTTAAAACCTAAGTCTGGAAGTGCAAAGCTTGAAGCAAGGAAGAGTGTCCCAACCAGAGCTACGTACGAAGGTAGTTTGTACTAAATGTAAGAGCCAAGCACACGACAAGGACCATTGTCTGTTCTTTGCGAACTATCTAGTGGGAGGAGGCCCGATGTCGCTAAAAGTAGAGGTACAAGTAGGACCGAGTACCATGTCGGTGCTCTAGTGTGCGATTTTCCAAGTGGGAGGGAAGCATACGACAGATAATTGCCACCTATTACAAAAGTATACCCAGACCTCACAACAGTTGTATTGCAACTTTTGTCAGTGGGACATGATGAGCGAATGTGTCGAAGTTATGACTTAATGCTAGAGAGAACCCCAACCTACTGGGTGTAGACTGAAGTGCGAGGAGGATTTCAAGGACGTGGCCGGGATAGAGGATTGGGATCCAGACGGGGCCGCAGACAGTTAATTGTTATAATTGTGGTGTACAAGGGCACTATGCTCGCAACTGCACTAACCCAACCAGAATCTCATGTCCCTCCTGTGAACAATTTGATCACGAATTAGTGGACTGTCCAACCTTAATTTCCCAATTGAGCGAAAAGGGATTACTCCAATCTCCACCAACCCAGAATATCTAGATGATGCACGTGGAACCTCACGAAGAGGACCCTAATATAAATATGGTACTAAGAAGTGGCACAACTATAGGAGGGAATGAAGGCGGGAAAAGGTGCGACACACCTATCCATGAACATAACACTGGGGTTGAATAGTGGAAGACGTGGCCAAGAGAAGCTCAGTAGAGCTTCGCGAAAGCTTCTATCCTAGGTAGGAGGGATAAAATGGAATCAAGAGTCGACCCCTCCATGATCACTACCTTTCTTGAAAGCTACATGAAGTTTTTGCGCGATCGTAAGGTTGTGCAAGGATTGCAAGAGCTGATCACCAGGTGTGCCGAATCCAATGAACTCTAGGTTGTCTGGAAGATAGGAAGACATGTTATGCGCACTGGATGAGAGTTGAGACTGACAATGAAAATTGGTGACTATGAAATGGATCAAGTCATCCTAGATTTAGGCTCGGATACAAACGTATTGCCTAAACAAACCTAGGAGCGTATGGGCAAGCCCACACTGCAGTGGTCCCCAATTCAATTACGAATGGCCAACCAACAAAAGATCTTACCAATGGGCCGATTACAAGGGGTAACGATGGATATTGACAGTGTAAGTACCCAAACCGATTTCGAAGTCATAAAGATTGTTGATGATAGCAATTCTTACCCTGCACCACTCGGAATTGATTGGGCCACAGACATGAAAGGGATCATCAAATTAAAAGGACACAAGATGACATTCGAAAAGAAGTCACTACGGGTAGTAGTTCCATTGGACCCAGTGGAAGGGGAACACTATACGGAGCCCGTATGCGATGAAGGAAGTCACGATGAAGTGGATTGCATTTATCAGATAACAACGCAAGATTCAAATCGAATGCAGTCTGACGATAATAGAAGAACCTCGTGGGAACGTGATAGCATCTAAACCATGGATTCCAAGGAGGAGGCATAGCGATGGTAGAATCGACTGCAGGCAGTTACGACACTCAACTTCAATATGGTGACCCGGTTGGTACGACGCATAACGACAGAAGAAAGACCCTGACTAGAGGAAAATGGTGCGACCATTGAAGCACAACTCAAACTGGCTGGTACATTAGGCATAAAACAGGAGTAGCCCAGTGTGCTGAAAGACAGGTTGTACGCACTTGAAGAGAAGTCGCAGAAGCTGGGATATAGGCAACAGTTTCAAGTCAGGATTAGAGGGCATGCACGACGGCCAGGATGTCATAAAGCGGTAGTTCGAAAGATACAGATGCGCACCAGACGACTGACAACTGAACCGAACCTGCACGGAACACGGGGCCACCACATCGGGAGGAACCATCTCTCTACAGCCCAACTAACTATTGCTGGTGTAGCTCACTCCACAAATGACGACGTCTGCGACAGAGTTCAACAACTTTGGTCAACCATTCTGCATGGAAAAATACGAGTTGATTAGTTGGAAGAAACTGGGTCCTGACTCCACACACGAAGTATGAAGCTGGATGAAGCAATTGCAGAATTGTAGTTAGAAGTTTCCTACTTGGATTATGGAAAGGAATTACTGAAGGAAACCAATGTGGTTGGCTCTCCTACCCTGTTACAAGCATTGACCCTGCTAGCATCATTGTGACTGCACCCGAAAGAATAGGGATACGTGCACCATAATTTAATAGTAGAATTTAGGGAACGAATAGGGTGCTCGCAACCCAGGCTAGTTGGGAAACGGAAGACCCATACTGGGGGTTCACCCACCTGACTATCCGTTGGAGACCCAGTCCCAACACCCCATGTAATTGAAAGAGGGCGTGGGATAATAAACCAGGCTACTGTAAAGTTGCATGATAGAGCCACCACATACATACAAAAACCGTATCTACGTCCCTAGGGACTCGCTGCCGCGAAGGAAAGATGGAAAGTGACCATTGCAAGTATTGCTCATGAAATAATGACCCATTTCAAGCACTACGAAATCGACGGTGGGCAATTAAGGCAAAGGAATAACTGCCAAAATCACATTTATGAACTACCGCAAGGGTAAGCAACAAATTTTGAATGTCGAACCATATATAACCAAAGTTAGGGTCATGCCACCACGTCTTTACACTCTGCAAGAAAACCGCCCAGTGTCAACAACATAATGAGTGATGAGCAATTCAAAAATAATCCATGGTTTTAGGAATTGCCCAAGTATTACCAAGACGCAATCCTGAAGGCACAAGATCCTACCACAATTAGGCTACAGACATCCATGCCATAGACCACCAAGCTCCCCAAATCCCCCTGGATGGCATGAACCAAGAAAAATCCTCAGAGCCCAGACCCAGTGAGAAGGTCGCCCTAGCACCTACACTCTGGAAAATTCATGATGGAGCAGAAGGATAAAACTGTGATAATTGAAAGTGAGGAAGAAGATGAGGGTCCTCCCACATACATCGAAGAAGCCCTCCCTGAAGAATATCCCATACAGGCAATACGGTGACCCAAGTATGTGCCACCAAGCAAAGGGAAGGTTAAAGTACCTACAAATCTAGATGAAGTCGACTCTGTAATCATCACCCCATCGCTACCAAAAGTTGTGCCTGTGGAAAACTCGGTGGTTGGCCATGTTGTGACAATGAAGTTCGAAGATCAGGACCTTGAAGATATTGTAAAATTTCCCCATTTGGCGACGGATGAACTAATGGATTGAAAGATAGAAGGGACAGTGACAACCCTACAACAAAAGGCATGGCTACAAGAGGTGGACAAAGTTGGATTACTCTGTCTCTTGTCGATTCCTCACTTTCTCCGGCCCCATATCACCATGTTGGTCATAAAGCAATTGCTCTGTTTAGTTCATGAGGACATATTATGGGTTGGTAAACCCGTCCATATCACAGCAGAACTTGTTCATCAAGTTTCGCACCTCCCCTGTGAGGGGAGAGACCCTTGGGAGATTACAGATAAAGGTAGTGATGTCGCGATGATATAACGACTGAAAAAGAAGTACTAGCTCACCAAGGGACATCGAGGGTATATCATTGATATTATCTCAGACAATGCAGTCTGCATTGCCACCCAATTGTTGGTAGGGAACGTCATGAGGAAATGTTGTGGCACTCAGGTCCCCACAGTAGTTATTGCTCTTGCTGAGGAATGCGCAGCCAGCATACAGTTCAATTGGTCACAGTTCCTGTGTGAATAGTTTCAAACCAATTGTCACGACATACAAGAGGAAGGCATGAGATTCCATTATGCATGGTTTCTCCTGTCCATCATGTTGGTTGCTACTAACTTACCTGAGGAAAGCCAGTTTCCAGTCTTGGATCCAGAATGGCCTAAAGCTCGTCGATATGCTTCCATTTGGGCGACAAGGGACACGAGACGAATTCACAATATCAAAATCTTTTGTGTATTAAAGGACATGACTGTGCGTCAGTGGATTAATAAGTTACCCTGCTTAACAAATGAGATCTATGAAAGCATGAAGCACATTGCCAAATTTAAAGCAGACATGCATCATGTCTACATCAGGGCGTGAAAGGACTCAGCCCAGGCATGGACATCACTCCGGTTTATTTCCATTAATGACGTTATTGACAGGATTGTGAATACTTGGCCAGCAGCTTGGCGCAGACCCTTGGCGGAAGAACGTGACGAAGTTGCCATTCAGAAGAAAAGGAGGAAGCCAAGCGCGTTGCGCAACAAAAGTAGAATGCATAGTTGGCCACGCAAGTTAAAGCAGTGCAGGAGGCGGCACTCACAGTAGCAGGAAAGACCCCACTGGGCGAGGAGACATCGATAAAGAACAAAGGTATTTAGAAGGAAACCACTTAGCCGGACATGACAGATACTCCATCCACTACTATGGAGGGCCCTTTAAAGCACTTAGTGACACTAGAGCGGCCAAAGCCACGAAAGAAGGCGAAGGCATCTAAGACAGATAGCAAGGTGACCATTGTAACTGAGGGCGACCAGAATGACATCGAAAATGCCGTTCGCAAGGCCACATGTGATGTAGTTGACGATGCCATGTCTGAACAGAAGATTGTGTTGGGGGAGCTCTTTATGCAGTTACAGATGTTAGGAATCCACGTCGCACCTACTAGTGAAAGTACTGCTACAAAGGGTTCCAGTATGGCAGCTACAGAACCATTACTAAAGACCCAAGTCACTTACTCTATGGCAATTATAGTAGGCACGTTGACCGCCGACAACATAGAGGATAGAGCTATGCTAGGACGGCTTACAGGACTAGAACTCAACATATCCGCTTTACCACATGAAATCTTGCAACAGCTCCAAGACAGCGCCACGATAGAGCTCCGCGCCAAGGGAGACCGTACCGAACAAATCCTCCAAGAGTAGAAAATAAATCTCGAACAACTGCACCTCCAAAGGGAAAAATCCGTCACACAGAACCATCAAGTGCAACAGATTGTCGCGGAAGCTTGCTCAAGTGCCTCGGAGTTCGATATTACGGCTGATCTCCCTATTGAGACCCAAGTTCAGAAGCTCACTACTAGGTTCTGTAACGCTAAGGAGGAAGCTATGCGGATCCATCAAGAGCTTACTGTGTAGATTGCAGAGTTAAAATTGCAAACTCAGCCGGCGACACCCCCTTAAATCATGGAGCAGTGCAAGAACATCCTCACCGTCACCCATGAAATGCTTACAAGAACAATGAAGGAATGTATGGACCTGTTCACACAGTCGATTGTCACACTCACGACCCTTCAAGAGGACCCAACCCTTCAGCGCTTGGAAACCGAAGCTCGGGAGCTTCAGGAAGCTTATGATAGGATCAAAGGAACTGTTTCAACTCTCGTTATTACGCAGCGCCTGGCTAAGATAAGGGAGGCTCAGGACCTAAAGATCCAAGTTGATGTGGCCCAGCAGAAGGCAACCATGATTAAATCTTGTCTTTAGCCATGGCTGGACGAGGCATTTGTAGTTTTGACCACCATCGAGTGTAGGATAGCTCAGATGCAAAGCGAGTACACCACCATTGAGACAGTGCCGCCCGAGACTGAGTTGACGGTCACACACGTGGAAATGATGCAACGTTTGACGAAAGAATTTGTTGCTAGACCAAGTGAGGCACAGAGGATGCTAACTGCCCTACGCAAGAAGATTACTTCGCCAACCGAGTGACTTGGGACGAGTCACGATGATTGTGTTGGGGGACTGTTGGGTAGTGAAAGCCCTATGCAACGGTTAGAGGGTGCGAAGCCGGATATTTTGGGTAAAGTTAGGATAAAGACTCTGCTGGAAGTGCGAAGCACGAATTGTAATAGGTCGAGTCAAAGGGTAGTCCACCCAAAAATAATGTAAATAAATGTAAATATAGTCGGCCCACATAGGGATCGCGGGTTAAGGAAGGGTATAAATAGAGCGAGGCTCTTTGGGTAGAAGCAGTAGAGTTTTGATAGTGAATCTGGAATATGAAATGTAATGGGTTTTTGAAGAATATAGTTGGAAACCGTCTGTAAGTTCGAGTCGAGGGTTGGGGTAGTAGGTAGAGTCTCTGTAGTTGTGTTCGTAGAGGCCTAGAAAGTCCACAACTATGTGCGTGGACCCCTGCAGCTGAGTGTGCAGGGCGGATCTGGATGTATTAAGGATAAGGTGGAAATAAAGATAAGTTTCTTCTAAAGTCTGTGTTTATTCTAAGCTATCAAAATATCTTTTTAATTTAATCTGTTTATGGTTTGAATGAATATAAATCTAGGTTTTGTTTAATGTGCGAAGTAGTTGTGTTGGTTAAATTTTTCCTTAAAGACCTTGGTAATTGGTAACCATATCATCTAATAGAATAAGAGCACTAAAAAGAAAGATAAAATCAAGCTAGATCTGTGTGAATGCCGAGCAGTGCAGAGTTGTAAACCCGTGCACGAAACCTCTAGACCACACCAAGACATCCCTAGGGTACGAAAACCTGGTTCCAGCACCCTCCCCTACTACCTCGAGTGAGACCTCAATCCACACTCCATGGCTTGTTGCCAAAAGGTACGGTAGCTACCGGATTTGTTTGGCTAAATAACTCTTCCGAACCTGGGTCAGGCCCAAATAAGCCAACAGAAATATTTCACTTTTTTATTTTTTCCCCATATTTAAGTCATTGATCTCCCTTAATAGGGTTGAAGGTATTATTTATTCTTCAAATTTATCCATAAATTCCTTTTAAAATCATTCCCAATTCATGATAGAATTAGGTTGGAGGTTGTAATACCATGTGGCATATTTGTTCTCAACAGTATAAGGGAAAAGTCTGCACACCACCTCCTCATATTGAACATTCATTAGCTTTAGAGCCATATAGAAATCTTCAATATGATCTTCTGTGGACGTATATTTCTTTGGGTCAATTTTGGAATAAACTTCTACAGATGGCGATGCAGATCATATAGAGGACCTGAAATATTTAATGCCCCTTGGGCCATCCATGCCAATTGGTTACCACCCACATTTCTTTTAACTACTCTTCACTTTTAGTATCAACACGTTCATCCTCAAATTCAATATTTTCACTGATTGGTTTCCCTTTTTCCTCTTCATTATAAGGTCCAAACAAATGAGGTATTTCCATAGATTTTGATAAATTAGCCAATGAAACATCAACCAAATATTCAGCAGAATAAACTAATATTCCAAGATCATTTGTTTGTCTCCTACTCACATGCTTCTAAGTAAATATACTAAAAATGAGAAGTACTCAAACGTTCTTCATGTATTCCCATGTGAATGGTTTAAGAGCTCTCAACTCCTCTCGAGTCACCTCAGACAACTTCTCGGGCACTTAGGATGGGTATACTATTCAAAATCAAAGTTTTCAAATATTTGAGGGTTTGGTTTAGGGGAACCAGGTTTATTTCCACCTTTCTTAGATATTTTTGTATTATGAGAGTGATAAAACCTACCATCCATACAATGGAATCCCTCCTAGTGTAAAAAACTATTGACAGGGAAAAAATGCATTGATGATGGTAAGGGGGTCTCCCCAATACAAAGTCCTAATTAGACCTTAAATCATTTAGGATAGGAGTCTCATCTCGTATGTGGGCCCAATTCCCACCATGTTTGTTTGAAAATTGGTTTTGGATGGAAAGAGTGAGAGAAAGGGAATATGGATTAGATTTCTGATAGAATACAAGTTAGAAAAGCGTTATGAAACACTTTAAGCAAAAAAGACAAAGAATATAACCACGAATAAGTACATGGACATGAAACATAGAGAAAATAGTGTTAGCAAACTTTCTTTTAGATACATGGATTAAATAATAGATTCATTATCAATTGTCAATTAGTTCTCGAACAATAACAAGTGTAATGGCATAAATCATCCAACAATCTCTGATAAGATGCAAGTTTCAAATTAATGAAATAGTTCATAAATTATCAACACATAAATAAAAATCAAATACCATTAAATTACCACAAAAATAGTCTTGCGATGCTCAACCACACATGAGTGAATTTCTTTCCTTGGCCCAAAAGAGTTTCTCAAAATTAAGCTGAAATATCTAATGCACCATTACATAAAGCATCCATAAGATACAACAACATAAATGATAAGTTGTTACTTGATCTCCGAAATGGATGTACAAGCTTTCTTCTATTAAGGTGCTCAAAGGAGTCCAAAACTAAAATTCCCTTCTAACTAGCCATGAGGCTATATTTTCACCTCCCATGACCTTTGAACTTCCCTCGAGAGTTTTCAAAGTCCATATGACTTTTTATTTTCTCTCCATATTCTAATTTCTATTCCATTTTTAGTCCTAATCCAAATTTCATTTACATATTACATGAGAATAAAAAAATAATAAAAATAATATCCCTTCATGGTACCAATCTCATAATAGCCAAGAGTGGTAATTCAACTTGCAACTCTTGAGTCAAGTGGGCGTGTCATGCCTTGTAATTGACTGCAACGGATATAAATTTGTTGGAAATTATGTTTTCAAATCTAATTTCACATTCAAAGGAATCATGTAGCATATTTCTCATATTTGTTTTTGCTCAGATAAGAAGTATAGAGAGCATTGTGTGTAGATTCATTGGTTCTACCACATGTTTTGCAATGGCTTCTTTTTGTAGGTTTCAAATATTTTTTAGCAACATCATGTTTTCTTGCATCCATTAATTCTTGAATTTATTTCTAGGTTTCTTTCTCTAGTCTTACCACTCCTCGTGCTCTGACGAAGGGTATTTTGTGAGACCTAACAAGGGCTTCCAATGCATTATGAAGTTATCAGTAAACATTCAATGTTATAGCCACATCTCTCCCCAACTTTTCATGGGATTGCATCGACATCCTGGCCTTTTCTTTATCTCGTTCCTTATCCATTCTATCATTTCTAGGTAATTTAATCGATGCATCAAGGTACTTTGTGCCCCATTTGTACATGAGATCTACCATCGTTGACGCTTCCTTTAGCAATGCACCTTTCTCCTTGAGCTCATTCTAGACATCTGTTCACAAGGAAGTTTCCTTTTGAAGAATAACCATTTCCTTATATAGTTTTTTAATTATCTCTACGAGTAGCCTTATCTCTTCTAATGCAGTTGTATAGAAATCCTCTTCATGATAACTTGTGGTTGTCAAAGCTTGGTCTTCTATATATAGTATTTCATTTTCTTGTTGGGAATTGGCTAACTTATTTTCTAATTCTTTCACCTTGTTCAACAGATGCTCAATATTCTTCTTTATTGAAGCAGTGAATGTGGGTCCTTTGAAGGATATCACAATAGGATTGGTTTTAGTATCCAAAAGTATGTCCTTTTCAATAATTACTAATATTGGTGTGTTTAATTCTCACGCTGGGTACCTCCTTCTTTCCTGCATAAACTTGTTTTATTTGTGATTGAATCTGAAACTTGAAATGTCTAACGCTCAATCTTCCTCTTCAACTAAGATTCCCATCTCCCCGGGCAGTAGATGGCCTTTAGTGAGTGGCATGGGAGGTTTAATATTCATGGGAAGAAATATCACTTCTACTTATTTTTGAGTTTTCTCATTTTTTCTAAGTTCTTCTTACATTTTCTTATGCGTTAGCTATTTTTCAAGCCTTTCATCTTCAAGCTTCTTTGTTGCTTCTTCATCACTTCTTCTTGTCTTCTTTTCTTCTCCTATTTCCCTTTTCTAATTTCCTCCAGCCTCTTGTTTTATTCTTCATGTTTTCGCATATCCTATTATCTTTTTATATTTTATTCTTCTTGTTTCTTCTTTTTTTCCTCCTGTTTTTTAGCTTCTAACTCACCCTTCAACTTTTTCAATATTTCTTTTTTGTCACTTCCCTTTCTCTCTTCTAGGAAAATTTATTCTCTTTCATATTTTTTTCATTGAATGATTTCTAGTTTGTAGTCTCAAAAAGATTTGTGGGCTAAGAAGTACCAACTACTTTTTCAAGTGCCTCTGTAGTGTGTGCATCATTATAAAATTTCTTTTCCTTTTATTCTTCTACACCAATGTTGGGTGCATAAGGTCGATTTAATTGTTTCCAGTGCTTTGTGGCGACACCCCTGGCATCATATCTATGAAACCTTAACTCACTAAACTTAAAGCATTCTATATATTTTCCTTTTTCCGCTTCCATTTTAAAATTTTGAACACAATATGTACCCTCATATATGGGAAAGGCAAGCTATGGTGACTTATTTGTGCAAGCCAACCTTCATGTAAGCCATGTTGTTGTTTTCTATGAAACTTCCTACAAGACTATTTTATCAGTAAAAAACATTGCAATATGATAAGGAGGCTTACATGCTCTAGATACCCTCATATACATAGAATATGTGATTTCTTGCAATGTTTCTGTTGTTCCTCTGAGATAGTAGTAAGTCAAGCTATCAATTCCAGAGCATCTAAAATAATTGTTTTGGGGCTTTTTGGTTTTAGTTTTGGAAGACCAATGAATGAATATAGATGTAGAATTGAAGCAATTAATCTTTTGGGGTATATTAATATCTTAGCAGAGGGCTGCTATAAGAATTTACATAGTGATATAGATCAAAATAGTGGTGAGTAGAAGACAGAGAAAAAAAATTTAAAAAAAAATGATTATCCCAGTTTCCAGACTGTAAAACAGAACAATCATAAGTAGGAAAACCTTCTGAACTACGTTCAAAAGATTCAAGGCAGTATACTTAAGCTCACACAAGATGTTGATGATTTATTGATTAGAGGGGATTAGCTACATAGACAGTTGCATTAATCCAATCTCTTAATAGATGATCATTTAAGGAGTTTATAGGAATCAATTGAAACTCTATTTGTTCCTACCTAGATCTCTCTATAAGTCATAAGCATATGAAGAAAAACATGATGATTGAAAAATGGAAAAACTTATAGGATAACACAAAACTATGTGAAACCAGATTCAGAATCCTCTGCTTTGTATTAAGGCTCTAGAAAAACTGAGTACATCAAGTTTCTACAAAAGCTTCCTTCAAAGCTGCAACCAAGTTCAAAATGGAACGAACAGTCACCACTTGACAAGCAGTGAGCAATAAACCGTGAACTTCAAACCCATAACATCTTGAGAAGAGAGTTATTTATACAAAATAAAACTAAAAATATCTTCAAACTGTTTAAGATTTATTCAAGGAAAGGAAAATATATTCAAACAAGAAGATAGGCGCATCTCTTGAACTGCTTCTCGCTATCCCCTTTTTTCAGGTTGTGTTGGCTTCATTTGTTTGATATTTTGCCATTTATGATGCTTTGTTGTTTGTATCCTCTACACTGGTTGATTTCTTCATTTTGATCTTTCATTTGACTTCATTAAACTCTGTGACTCTCTTTTGACCCTGCTGAGTAGATTTGACTATGCATTTCAGGTTTTAATGTGTTTTTCAACAGTAAATCTTCATATTGTGTCTTCCAACTTTACACAGGCTTTCTCTTTGTAAGCTTGGAACAAAAACCTTTACCTGCAAAACACATAAACTGTTAAGAAAAGCTCAGGTGGAAGAGAAGGTCTTCATTGGCTTCGAAAGACTTATCAGAAGGAGTCTAAGGCATGTTGGAGGGTGAAACCATGGTTTATGGGTCGCAGAGGCTTATGCTGTGTAAACTATCGAGCGAAGGTGAACAGTAGTGGAGCGAAAGAAGGATACAGAGGGATTAATCATGGTGGGAAAGGTTTTAGTCTAGGTTTAAACTGATATTAACGGTTAAATGAAGGTTTAAAGTTAACTTTTTCGTTTAAAACGTAAAACGATTTAACAAAGAAAATCTTCACAAAATTGGAGCAGATAATAATATTGAGTCCGAGTCTTATTCGCATATCGCAATCGCAGTATGGCAGGGGAAAACTGCTTCACAAAAGAATATGATAAGGGCCCGATGTGACTTGAAATGAAATATGACATATAACTATGTTGGGTCCGAGCCTATCACAATCAAAGGTCGGAAAGCGAAGAGTAATGGCTTTGGTCGGGACTTGCGACAAGAGGCGGATGCGATGTGGCATTAAAATATTATATCTATATGTGTCGCGTCCGGGCTTCCATATCGCAGTTAGGGATCACGATACATGGAGGGTTATGCTATAAGCAGGACTGCACTGGAGGGTGGATGTGAAATGGGCATGAAATATGATATATATAAGCCTCGGGTCCTGGTCTATCATATATTGAATATCGCAATCAGGGAAAGGTTCATTTATATGAAATGTTACGATCCACCATCATTTGCGATGCGATATTTGTATAAAATACATAGTTTTTAATAAAACTAAAGGTTTCGGGGTATGTTATTAAAGGAGTTTAATACTATACGAGAAAGGGATAATTTAAGGATTTAATAAATAAAGTTAGTGTTAATATGAAATATGAGCGGAAAAGGGGAAAATGGGCTAAGTATGAATGTTTTTTAATGAATCATTTGACTTTTCGTATAAACATTAATACTTAGGGTAAAGAAATTTTTATGGGTTTTTGTGTAAAAAGGGATTTTTACATGGCATTTTTACTTTTCCTAGGTAAAAAGGGTTTTGACCTTAGGAAAAGGGATTTTTATGGAAATGAATGAATATGAATGTATGAAGGGGAAATTAGTAAATATATGAATGAATAAGGATGAGGGAGGTTAATTAATTGATGTTGTAGACCTTCATTTTCTTGTGTAATTAAATCATGGACACAAAAAACATGATAAGTGTACATTTTGTCCAATCAATAATCAAACTGTTGCAACCTTCCTCTACTTACCCTTTGCTTATCCTATCATTTTTTCTTCACTTAATGGGTGCATTTAAGCTAGCAAACCCTTTTCCTTTCTTCTTATTTAAGAAAAGCAAACTATCTAAATCTACCCTTATATCGATCCAAGGGCTCATATTAAACTAATGAGACCCTTATTATTCTCTACCTAACTACCGATCTGCCAAGATTAAATAGTTTGGCCAGATGTTTATTCTCTAACTATAAAATCAAATTTAAAACATGAAGCAGTCAAGATTAAACTATTTGACTGTCATGGGTTGTGGCATTTAAAACAAGTTGCACACAATAATTATTTTGTAGAAACAGAGTAGTGGCATTTAGACTTGTTGACTTTCAGAATTTATTTGTTTTCTTTTGTTTTTAACCTAGCATTTTCTTTTTGCCTTGATTTTTTAGAGCATATAACCTAAAATTTTCTTTGATATGGACGTTATCATCAAGATATTTTTTAAACTAACATTTTATTCACTATTGTTATGTCCATATCCTAACTTAGTTTTTTTTCTAAATATTCTATATTTTTTTGACTATTTTATTCTACTTTATCAAAACCAAAAAATGTTACAACAATTTCCCTTAATATATTTGACATACATGGAGATTCTATATCAAAGAGTATATGATATATGGGTGAGATAAAGTTTTCAACAATTTGATGGCACACCCCCCTATAGCCTATGTCCCATAGATTCCTGCAGTGGATGTGGATAGGTGGTATATCTGGACCAAAGTCCCACCTCCATCATAATGGCTTAAAATTGCATCTAGCACATATGACATCCAGTGTATAATAATCCATATACAATTTGAGTTTTTGTCCCTCTAGTACCTTTTATGCTTGTTTTACATTTTCTGGAATGTATGCTACTAGAATTCTTGCCCAGTTAAATATTTTCCCTTCTTTTGTGCAAGTGTACATCATTGGAACCCAATTATCCTCAAATAATTTTGCATCTTTCCTACCATACAATATGTAGCACATTGTTGCCACCATCTGATATGATTTTCTTAATAACTTGGTTTTATATACCCCATCGAATCGGAACCAGAACTTACTAGGTTCTTACCACCAAGTCATAAGGATATCCCTACTAGCAAGAGAAAAATTACAAAACCATTTAGTTGAAAGTGACATCTCGTGGTATGGTAGTTTAAAATATTAGGCGATGCAAGGGTATGTGTAAGTTTTTATGTCTAAACCAGGGTGATCCCAAACAGTCGTATCATTTGTGCCTATACACTTGATTATCCATTCAACGGTTTCAACACATGGTAAAATGACAAGTTTTGTTGCTACTTTATGGAGCCAAGAGCTCTTTAAGTTATGATACACCTATATGTCCGCTTCATCTTGAGGCACCTCTTGGCATACAAATGCTTGATAGATCCCAATGAATGTCATTGGTATTAATTTGTCCACATAAAAAATTGTGTCTACATATACGGGAGTTGAGATAACATGACTTTCCATTGCCCCTTCTTCATTGCCCTTTGCAATTTCCTTGCATGGCCTTCTCTTCATAGGTGGATCCATGTCTCCCATTGACAACAATATGTTGAAGCACTTTAAATCAATAGTACCTGACATTTTAAAAATATTAATAACACAAAAATAATGTTAGGTAATGTTGACAGTGTTGGACCCATCCACATTCAAGGGGATCTCTCCAGTATGAAGTCCCAACTAGACCTCAGACAGTTTGGAGCAGGAGTCCTAACAGTGGGTGGTAATGTAGTGCCTTGACCACAGTAGTGCACAGAGATAAGTATGATGACTTTGGTCAAAAGCAAGTGTGTGATCTTGCAGCGAATCAAGTGAGATGCATGGGGGTTATAACACATGGAGGGGAAGAGGAAGTGTGTCCCTTAGAATCTTGTAATAGTATGCAACCTGGAAGGAACACAACAGCGAAATGACATCACAAGCCGGAAAGTAGAATAGTCCACAAACCAAAGTGACAGGTTAATCCAACAACGCACCTTCAACTATATTCATACAAAGTAATTCATAAGCAAATGTGTAAATTAAATAACATACATTGCTAAAGCAACCAGAATAGTCAAACTACAATAAAAATGTATGCATGAAAACGTGCTAGATCAGTTATATTATTATAAGCGAAAGTTTCATCCATACATACACCATTCACAGCCACTAGCCCCAAAATTTGAACATTATAGTCAAGAATAGTTGCTACTCCAAATAAGTATACTCACTCTATGTTGTGGAGAAGCCAAGGCCCATCAAAATACTCCCAAGCCTTCTCTAAGCCTAAGCCTAGCCAAAAGCTTGGATCCAAAAATCCTGTTCTATGAGTTATGAGGTTCTATTTATAACAAAGGGTGGCGTGGCCCTTGACATTCCATTTTGACTCTATTAGGTCCCTATGCTACTAGTGTAACCCCTTATTGTTATTAGTACAACCCCCTTATTATATTGGTGTGCCCATGTAGTACCCATATTATTGTTATTGTGCCCCATAGAAATCCACTATTGTTATTATTGTGCCCTTACATTTTTATTGTTATGTCGGCTCTGATTATATTATGACCCCTTAGACTCCTATACAAAGAAAGGAGGTCTTGTAATTTGTATCATCCAATAATTTTTCATTTGTGTAATGGAAAGGAGGTTTCCCCTTGAAGAGGCTTATTTCTAAGGTGTTGATCTATCTTTTTTATCTTTTTGTGAGTTGGTTTCATAACATTTGGTATTAGAGCTTTGGATTATAGGGTTTCGCTGCTCCAAATAGGTCAGTATGGAATTTTCACTATAAACTTTTTTCTACGATGTTTTGGAAGCTATAGAAAAAAACTTATTTGAGACGAAATCGCACTAAACCTCGAGTCCAAATTTCATATGTTTCCTTGATATATCTTAGGATATATGATCTGAGGAAGTTGGGGTTTTTGAAAGCTCTAGAATTTCATCTAAAACAGGTCATCATGGAATTTGCGTTATAAAATTTTCGCTACAAAGTTTCAGAACCTAAACAAAAGAAACTTTTGATAAGAAATCGGTCTGAACCTCGGGTGTGAATTTCAGATCTTGTCTCGCTTTTTTTTTTGGATATATGATCTGAGGAATTTAGGGTTTTTGTCAACTCCTAAATTACATCCTAAATCAGTGACCATGGGAAAATCATCATAACTTTCCCTTTGAGCATCAGATTGAAATTTCATAAGAAGTTACAGAAAGGGGATGGACTTTATTTTGTTTGGGTATAATTTTTATAACCTAAGGTTGAAACAGTGACACGTGGGATATCATACAATTTCACTCTACTGAACTAGTCTATAATTAGGTCATCGCGGGAGATTGGGAATAAATCTTGCTTCAGGAATCCAATTGTGATTAGACTTGCAGAGTTAGAAAGAGGACTCAAAGGGATATTATAGAACGAAATTTTAGAACTTAAAGATCCAAAAGTACAGAGTTACAGTCGTTTCAAGAAAGAGCTCCTAAAATCAAGAAAAAGCGAGATGAGGAAGTTTGATGGCAAGGATCTGGTAAATTGGATACTACAGATGGAGAAATATTTTGATCTACATGGTGTACCAATGTTAAAAAAGGTACATATTTCATCTAATTATTTAGAACCAAATCAAGTATTATGGTATAAATGGATTTGTTCTCATAAACCACTTGTCACGTGATCAATTTTCATGGAGGAAATGATAGCACATTATGAGGATACCAAGAGAAACGCCTTCTTTAGCCAATTGATAAATCTCAAAAAAAAGGGTTCAATGGAAGAGCACATTGAGGACTTCCAAAAATTGAATATAACGGTAAATGATATTCCAGAGAAGAAAATGGTTGATGTGTTCATATGGACTTTAAAGGATAACATTCAACACGAGGTTCATCTTTGGGAACCTGATTCATTGGAGAAGGCATTCAGGTTGGCAAGAAAAATTGAAAGAAAAATTATGGAAACAAGGAATCCCACCTCTCACGACTATAATTATGGAAGGTTTTTTTCTCCTAGCCTTCCACAACCTACAAGGTTTACACCACAACAATTGGAAGAAAAGAGAGAAAAATGGCTTTGTTACAATTGTGATAGAAAATACACTAAAGGTCATAAGTGTGCTGCGAAGAAATTATTTTACATAGATTATGAAGAGGAGGAAGAAAAGGATCAAGAAACATCAAAAGAAGAGGATATACACCAGGAACCCATCCTAAAGAAAGAAGAAATTAATCTGACCATATCTTTTAAAGAATTGGAAAGAATCACCACTCCTCAAACTCTCAAGATAGAAGGACATAACAAGAAAAAAAAGTTCAAGAAGTGAAAGATCACATCGAGAAAGAAGAAATGAATCCAACCATATATTGTAATGCATTGGCCGGAATTACCACTCCTCAAACTATCAATATAGAGGGACATATCAAGAAGAAAAATGGTCAAGAAGTGAAAGATCATCGAGCATCAAGAAATGAATCTGACCATATCTTGTAATGCATTGGAAGAAATTACCACTCTTCAAACTATCAAGATAGAAGGGCATATCAAGAAGAAAAAGGTAATAGTGTTGATTGATTCGGGAAGTACCCATAATTTTATTCATTGTAAGATAGCCAAGGAATTGAATTGCTTCCTATATCCAGCACCAGAGTGTTAAGTGATGGTTGCAAGTGGAGGAACCATAAATTGCTTTAGAAAGTGCCATAATATCAAGATATCCATGGGATAATATGTATTGAATAGCCCAATTCTTTCCATTCCAATGGGCGGTGTTGATGTTTTACTAGGAGTCCAATGGCTACAATCTTTGGGTACGATAGCTTTTAATTTTCAAGAACTTTTCTTGAAATTTTTTTGGGAAGGAAAGGAAGTTGAATTAAGGGGTATTGAAGGTAAATCGGAAAGATAATAAACTCTAACAGCATAAAAAAGATTTTAAATAAAGAAAAATGGGGTGTAATTGCACAATTATGTTCACTAGAGGATCCCAAATCGAAATCATGTATTTATCCAGATCTCAAAAACATTTTGGACAATCATTCCACAGTATTGGAGACTCCCAAATGCCTCCCACCTATTCATGATCATGATCATGCTATTCATTTGATTCCAGGAAGTGTTCATCCAAACATTAGGCCTTACAGATATCCATATGCACAAAGGAGTGGGAACTCATTCAAAAGTTTTAGAAGATCCCAGTTCAAACAGTATTGCGAGAACTTAACAATGAAGGAAAACTCATATTGGAACCTGAAGCAATCACAGAACCAAGAAATTGACAGCTACGAAATAGATCAATTTCAGAGCATATCATCAAGTGGAAGAACTTACCCGCTGAAGATTCCACATAAGAGGACAAGAATTTATATAGAAGCATCAAGAACTACTCAAGCGTTGAGGACAACACTTTTTGAAGGAGAGGGGCATGTTAGGTCCCTATACTAATAGTGTAACCCCTTATTGTTATTAGTACAACCTCTTTATTATATTTTTGTGCCCATGTAGTCCCCATATTGTTATTATTATGCCCCATAAAATCCCACTATTGTTATTATTGTGCCTTTACATTATTAATGTTATGTCGGTTTTGATTATATTATGACCCCTTAGACTTCTATATATAGAAAGGAGGTATTTTCATTTGTATCATCCAATAATTGTTCATTTTTGTAATGTAAAGGAGGTTTCCCCCTTAAAGAGACTTATTTCTAAGGCGTTGATCTATCTTTTCTATATTTTCGTGAGCTAGTTTCATAACAGACTCTTTGACTACCCTCATGACTCTTCAACTTCTTTACAAATAACTCATTACATTACATAGTGACTGTTCACATTCCACTAATGACACTTAGAATTTCACTTACAACATATTTTCAAATAATATACATTTTCCACATGTACCCATGTGAGACAAAATAGGCTTGAGACAACCTACCAAGACAAAACACTATGACTCAAAATTTTGGGGAAAGACTAACTCAGCAACATCCACTTGATGACTCTCGGTGATGTACTGGTACCAAGCCTGGTACTGTACTATGGTGTCTCCATATTGCTTGATAGTGTCCTTCTAATAACGAACTCTTTCCTCCATATCTTGTGGGTATATGGTCTTGGAACCCTTTTCCATCTCATCCTGAAGCGTGCACAACATGGTCTTAACTACGATAGGACCAGCAACGTACTTCAACATGTTCTATGTGCTCATCTCCAAGTCATCACCAGTGGCCTCTCACCTTAGCTACTCCATGTACCTGTTGATATCTAGTCGAACTCGGTTCTTCTCCTTGGCTATGGTGAGGGAACCGATTGACGAGATCCTATGCATTCTCACCATGACATTCAAACTCTTGAACAACTATTCATATGAAGCTTGTATGCTACTGAAGAACGGGGCGAGTTGCTCATAGTTTTGGATCTGCATCTGGATCTTTGCTTTGTCTAGCTCTGTTTGCAGCTTCATCAACTTGGGCAAGTGAAGTAGGGTCCCTTGTAAGTCATTGTCCATTATTTCACATGGGCGATATCAATGTGTATGTCTCTGAGATTTTGTACAATATTTCTACTTTGTCGTTAGAAACCAAATAGATGGACAACTTCCTTGTGCATGGTGACAAATCCATCATAGATTTTCCACATGGTGGCCTCAAGAATTGATACTCCAACGAGTATAGCTTTCCTCATGATCTGATAATAAGATCTTCGACAATTATTAAGGTGTTACAAACTCATGTGCATGGATTTTCCTATGTTACTTTGAGCAATGGATCGATAAGATTCTGAAATACATAGACAATGAAGCAGTTAAAGAACATAATATAAAAACACACATAAACACAAAAAGTTTAATAAGGAGTTCACCCAACACTCCTAGGCTACATCTCCTGGTCTAGCCTTCAGTGGTGACCTCTCTACTATGTCTTCAGAAGCAAATTTTTTACAAAAGTGGGCTCAATTTGAGTCTCACACAATAGATACAAAACAATAAGGCTTTACTTGGATCCCCCAAGTCTTTCTGAGTACACAGACTCTCCTCACTAACTCTTTGTCTCTGTTTTCTCTCTGTCTTGCACTGCTTGCCTCTATCTCTGTCAGTCTATGGCTTTAAAGCCAATTGGCATTATCTATTTGTTTCTCCTTCTCAAGATCTCTAGCTTCCCAACCTCTGTCCGCCCAGATCCCCCTCTGAGTGTTAGCAATCATTTCTGAATGCCTTTAGGGATGGTGGCCACCTGTTCTGTAATGGAATGGGTCATCAAGCCTTTGAAATCCCCAGAAATAGCATTCTCTGTTTTCACAGAGAAATACACAAAACACAGGAAATTCGTCAAAATGTCGTTTATCGGATTTGAAATACTATAGATTTCGTCTTATAAATCCTATTGTTATAGCTCCAAATCTCACTATTATGGTTTGTGATGCTGCACTCATGGCCTAGGGCAACCCCTCCTTCCAGTCCTGGTCTCAAATTTAAAAAACAATGTTTTATCCCTTATACGTGACATTTCCCTAAGTTAAACACGTGTATACGCGGGTCTGCATATACCCAACCCACGTATATGTATTAAAACACTTAAAAAAATATAAAACTCCTTATTTTCGGGCGGAGATCGCGGGTTTCACCTACTGATCACCTGTTAGTGCCCATGGCCCAACTGTTCTCAACCAACTCCTAACTAAAAAACTACTTTGGGAGTGGTATAAAAAGACATCAAAGGGAAAGCCTAGAGGAGGAGAGAAGAGAGAGAAAGGTTATTATACTGAAATTTTTCCCCTGACCAGGTCTGAAGACCCTTGTGCCTTCTGCACTTCCCCCATTTGTACAAGAAACCCTTGTTTCCTTGTGTGTTGATGTTCATCCATTAGTTATGGCATCATGGAGTGAGTCTTGGAAGGAGATATGCTAAGGCTTGAGGCCGGACGGATCCGGAAGGAAGCTTTGCTTGGAGCTTGCGAAAGGTTACTCAGGTGATATTACTCCTTTTGTACATTCTATTTGTCTATAATAAAGAAACACGTCTTGGTTCCCCATATGCTTCTTCTTTATGTTTATGATCTTCATGTTTGAATTTCATATGTGAATAGTTGTTTAAAGTTCATAACTAACTTCCTTCTTTTATAACATAAAGATGATTTTTTTATAAGTCTTTGTCCATATACTGTTGTGTTCTTTGGAATTGGTCGTTTTGTAGGATAAAGGAGCGAAAGGGACTTGAAGAAGGGTTTGGACCCTTGAGGAACTTCTCAAACGTAGGACCTAAGGTACGCCCCTCTTACTATAGAATTTGCTTTTAATAGCATAATGGCTGAGTGTATGTGTGTTTCTCTATTTTGTACAATATTTCTACTTTGTCGTTAGAAACCAAATAGATGGACAACTTCCTTGTGCATGGTGACAAATCCATCATAGATTTTCCACATGGTGGCCTCAAGAATTGATACTCCAACAAGTATAGCTTTCCTCATGATCTGATAATAAGATCTTCGACAATTATTAAGGTGTTACAAACTCATGTGCATGGATTTTCCTATGTTACTTTGAGCAATGGATCGATAAGATTCTGAAATACATAGACAATGAAGCAATTAAAGAACATAATAGAAAAACACACATAAACACAAAAATTTTAATAAGGAGTTCACCCAACACTCCTAGGCTACGTCTCCTGGTCTAGCCTTCAGTGGTGACCTCTCTACTATGTCTTCAGAAGCAAATTTTTTACAAAAGTGGGCTCAATTTGAGTCTCACACAATAGATACAAAACAATAAGGATTTACTTGGATCCCCCAAGTCTTTCTGAGTACACAGACTCTCCTCACTAACTCTTTGTCTCTGTTTTCTCTCTGTCTCGGCACTGCTTGCCTCTATCTTTGTCAGTCTATGGCTTTAAAGCCAATTGGCATTATCTATTTGTTTCTCCTTCTCAAGATCTCTAGCTTCCCAACCTCTGTCCGCCCAGATCCCCCTCTGAGTGTTAGCAATCATTTCTAAACGCCTTTAGGGATGGTGGCCACCTGTTCTGTAATGGAATGGGTCGTCAAGCCTTTGAAATCCCCAGAAATAGCATTCTCTGTTTTCATAGAGAAATACACAAAACACAGGAAATTCGTCAAAATGTCGTTTATCGGATTTGAAATACTATAGATTTCGTCTTATAAATCCTATTGTTATAGCTCCAAATCTCACTATTATGGTTTGTGATGCTGCACTCATGGCCTAGGGCAACCCCTCCTTCCAGACCTGGTCTCAAATTTAAAAAACAATGTTTTATCCCTTATACGTGACATTTCCCTAAGTTAAACACGTGTATACGCGGGTCTGCATATACCCAACCCACGTATATGTATTAAAACACTTAAAAAAATATAAAACTCCTTATTTTCGGGCGGAGATCGCGGGTTTCACCTACTGATCACCTGTTAGTGCCCATGGCCCAACTGTTCTCAACCAACTCCTAACTAAAAAACTACTTTGGGAGTGGTATAAAAAGACATCAAAGGGAAAGCCTAGAGGAGGAGAGAAGAGAGAGAAAGGTTATTATACTGAAATTTTTCCCCTGACCAGGTCTGAAGACCCTTGTGCCTTCTGCACTTCCCCCATTTGTACAGGAAACCCTTGTTTCCTTGTGTGTTGATGTTCATCCATTAGTTATGGCATCATGGAGTGAGTCTTGGAAGGAGATATGCTAAGGCTTGAGGCCGGACGGATCCGGAAGGAAGCTTTGCTTGGAGCTTGCGAAAGGTTACTCAGGTGATATTACTCCTTTTGTACATTCTATTTGTCTATAATAAAGAAACGCGTCTTGGTTCCCCATATGCTTCTTCTTTATGTTTACGATCTTCATGTTTGAATTTCATATGTGAATAGTTGTTTAAAGTTCATAACTAACTTCCTTCTTTTATAACATAAAGATGATTTCTTTATAAGTCTTTGTCCATATACTGTTGTGTTCTTTGGAATTGGTCGTTTTGCAGGATAAAGGAGTGAAAGGGACTTGAAGAAGGGTTTGGACCCTTGAGGAACTTCTCAAACGTAGGACCTGAGGTACGCCCCTCTTACTATAGAATTTGCTTTTAATAGCATAATGGCTGAGTGTATGTGTGTTTCTCTATTTAGACAACTTTCAGTCTACTAGGGTTTCCACCCAAAAGCCCTAGGGGAGAAAATCCCTCAACAGAATTGGCGACTCCACTAGGGACAACACTCTTGTTGTTCCTAGTTTGGGTATTTGTCAAGCCAATCAAGGCTCAGTTGCTTGTTGGTTTGTTGTTACTGTCTGGTCTGTTCTTGAATTATAAGTTTTGCCAATTTCTTCAGTTTGTTTTTTATTTTTCTTGAAATCTTTCATATACGTTCTTTTACTTACTTACAGAAGCGTACGTACGCTTGTTTCCTGAAGTAAACACGTGTATACGTAGGTTTCCTCAGGCACAGTCACATATACATGCAATCTGCACTTAAGTACAATCGCGTATATCTTCCAACTTTCAAGATTTATAAATTTTTGTGTCTTTGAAGTTTGTCTGGTGGTTTGATTCAATTTGAAACATCACTCCTGTCAGTATCAGTTGTTTGTTTTACAGCAAGCGTCTTACTCCGATTTCTCTCTGATTGTAAGGAGTATTGGTCTTGTTTTGTGTTTGCAAGCGTCATCGTTTTTGCTAAAAGCACGCAAGATTTCTTGTTGGAATCTTGGTTGCTTTGATTTATCAGAGCAGAAAGATTGTTATCAATCTTTGTGTTGAATTTGGTTTTTGGTGACTTTTTGTTTGCTTGACAAAACCGCTTTTTGTGACCATTTATTTATTTGTTTCATGAAAGATGTCAATTGATACTTTCTTGAAAGTGTCTTTTTGATCTTTTTTTGGTCTTTGTTACCAAATATTTCATTGCTGCTTTCGATTGTTAAAAAGCATATTTAAACACATTTGTTTTTGTTGAGTTTTCATCTATTGTATGATGTCAGCTTGCAAAAGTGGTTGTTGCTTATTGTTTCGATCGCAAAGTTTCAGTTTTTGTTGAGAGCATTTTTGAAAAGACTTTTTTGTTGCTACTTTGAAGAGAACTTTTTGAAAAGTTATGTTTTGCTTTCTTGAACTTGCTTTTCATTTGGTTTCCTTTTGGTGAATGAAAGTGCTTTATGTTTGTCTTGAGTTTTGTTTTTAGTGTTTAGACGAAATGAATGGTAACATTTCATATTCCATCTAGACATTGTAAGTGGCAAAAGAAAATTTGATAAGCAAAGCAACTTTCATTTCTTGTTTTTAGAGTTGTTTTCAATCTTGCATCAAGCATATAGTTGTTGCATGAGGATAGATTTGCATCTCTTTAGGCATACATAGTTTTGTTAACTTTTTGAGTGTGAAGTGTGAATTAACGAAAACGAAAAGAAAAGTTTGTTTCATTAGAAGTTTCCTTTCGAACCCTGTAGAAATTACTCTTCATCAAAAAACAAAGACAAGTGCACATGCATATAGTCAGGTTTTATTAATTTCTTTTGCTTCGAAAAAACACCACTAGTTTCACTTCCATCATCCCCTGACTTAAAGAACAGCCCATTTTAAAATCAAGCGCTAACTAAAATTCACTAGAACTTTTTATTTTAAGTTAATTACACCAACAAGTTTTAGGATTTTAGGGCCTTGGATTAGGCGAGTGGAGAGTTAACTCTCCAAGGCCGTTTAAACGTCAAACATAGGAGTCTGAATAACGAGAGAAAATACAATAGCGTTAGGAAGACCAAGAAAGCTCTGGTCTGGGAGTTAAGAACGAGGGTCTATGAAGACAGGGAAGAGAGATAGCCCCTGTCCTACTTGTCCGAACTTACCTCACGATTGTTCCACCTGGCTTCTGCGACGAGTTGGTATCCATAGTTGCTACTCCTAGGGAAATACATAGGTGGATGCAGAGGGGAATCCCGTGGCACCTGAGGTCGACGTTGTATCACTCTCGACAGTACTACTGGAGGGCACCCTTGCGAAGCTTGGGGGCTTGCACCGGCGCAGGTTGTTGTTAGGAGGTCAGCGTAACTTCCTCTATTACCTTCGCTGATAGGCCTGGGCCCTCATCATCCCAGACTATCTTCAAAAGGCCCCTTATTCCACTTTCTTGTATTTTGGTGTCTGGTCCTAATCACCCAGAGTGGAAATACTTGGAAGTTGTTTGATTGGCTGTATCTTTAGGGACTTTATAGTGTGTGGTCTGTGCTCCTAGTTGGCCTAGCTTTCAACTTTTTGAGTCTTTAGTTAGATCTTAATCAGAAAGTTCAAAGAGGCTAACCGATCTCCTAGACGGTCTCGAAGACTTCATGGTCTTTCACCACTGAGTTTAGAGCCTTCTCCGAGAAGGCGCAGAGGTAATAATATCGGTGGGTTTCGTCCCACGGCAATTGACGCATCGGGGATTGATCCTCCTCTCGGGGGCATTAGTATTCAAGCAAGGCCTGGTACTTTCGGGGAACAAGAGAGGAACACTCTAGTTCTTTCTCGAGTTCTCTTACAAGCAGAGGAAAATATAGAGGTAGAAGAACTTTCAGATTCGTTAGCGGCTCCGAATTCTCCACTACCGTCTAGTCATCCACACGTATTACAATACATTGGGAATCCGACGCACAGACCGTCAAGTTCAGGTTACGCTACGCGCTTACCTTCAATGACCACTACTGGAAGCATGGCTTCTACAAGTGCTACGACTGTACAGACTCCCATATCTGTACAAGGGGGAGGAACTATTTCCATCCCCTCCATCTCTTTATTCGGATCTTTTGCCAGCACGTCTTTTGTTGGGTCTAACTCCATTCCATCCACAAGTGGAAATTCCCAAACCAATGCTTTTGGTTCTGGATTCTTCCCATTTGGCGCCCATTCACAGGGCATTCCTTTAGCTCCGTTCGGGGCCGCCATGTCTATGATGAGTGGATCGGCTTCGTTCGAAGGTTTTCCATTCGGAAGTGGTCATATACCACATTCCAACCCAACGATAGGATCCATGCCTTTTTCTTCTATAGGACAAAGCAACAATCCTTTCCAAGGTTGGAATAACCCTGGGCTTAGTAGTGCCGGAACTGGGAATCCATTTTCAGCCAATATAGGAATAGGCCATATACCATGGTTAGTTCATTCCAAAGTGTTCCTCCCCTAGCTTCGGCTTGGAATCCATATCAGGGGTTATCAACTCCTTATAATCCTTTAGGAGGAAACTTTGCTGGATATGGTCGATATACGGCCGGAGTTGGTCAAACTTCGAGTTTTACTGGATCACAAGGCTTGCCTTTTGGTTCAGCGGGTTCTACTGGTTACTTCGGGCAGCCTGGTGCCTTCCAAAATCCAGGCCAATCTTTTCATAGCTTTGGGAGTTCTGCCCAGTCAGGGTGGAATCCCCAAGCTCCTCCTAGACTTCCATTTCTGGCAACGTTGAACTTGCCCGATCTCACTAAGTTAACTAATGACCCAATCAAGTACAATCCAACCTGGCCTCCGGTCCCAACTAAAATCCCTTCGGACATTCCAAAATTTGAAGGGAAAAGCGGTGAGGACCCGGGCGACCATGTAACCACATTCCACTTGTGGTGCTCATCGAACTCCCTGATCGACGACTCGGTTAGATTGAGATTATTTCAACGCACCTTGACTAGTAACGCGGCCAAATGGTATATAGAGTTGCCTGGGGGCAGATTTACATCATTGCCGACTTAGCCAATATTTTCTTGAACCATTTTCAGTTGCCTGTCTGGTATGATGTCGGAACCGAACTACTGGCCACTTTTCGTCAGGATAAGGCAACTCACATTTTTTATCATATTCAAGAATGGAGACGGAGAAAGAGGCTCATTAAAGCCGATATCCCTCTGGAGTACTGTCTCGAGTGGTTTTTGAAGTCTTTAATACCTGAGATCTCCAAAGATATCTCCATGTATGGGGTCTATTCTGAGGAGCAAGCCATTTTTAGGGCCTAGCAATTAGAATTGATCTACTCTCAGTCTAGGATCCTACAAAAGTACTTGCCAGATGCTCCTGGGTCTAAGGTTGATGTAGCTAAGCCGAAGCCAGGTCCCCATGCGGATGGTATTGTTGTGTCGGTAGACACGAATACGGTGAACTTGTTGAATCAATTGCTGCAGTTGTCTTTACAAACTGCTTCTAACAACCAAGTCACATCGCCTAACCCTTCGGCTTCCCAAACTTCTTCGATTAATGCCGTCCGATATGATAACCCCAAAGGAAATCAAAATTCCAATGGGAAAAAGAAAGGACGAGGTAAGAAAAAGAACCAGGATGGGAAGCCTGATGCAAATAAATCCGGCAATAATGCTGGTGATGGTGGAAATGAGTCAAAAAAGAAAGTCAAGTTTCCATGCAAGTTTTGCAGTGGAGACCATTTAACTTATCTTTACCCCAAGATTGAAGACACTCAGCGCTTGTTAGGGTAGCAAGGGGATTCTAGTTCCCAAGCTGTGTTAACCAACCCTTTTCCCCAAGGGCAACAACTTCTTTCTGGCACGAGTTCAAACCCTGGAACCTCCGCAGGGGGCAACCAGGAAGGAGACAAGTCGTCAAATGTTTTCATGATGGGTTCTCACGCTAATGTGGCCACACGGTCGCGCGATTATGGTGAAGGTGAAACTTCCAAGGGTAAGTCAGTTCCCAAAACTAACAACCCACTTCATATTGAGCGACCTTCTGTTGAGACTATACAACGGGTACCGAAAAGTTCCGCTAAACACGCGACTATCAACCCTAATATTAGGACAGCCCAGAATTACTCCATTGTGGAGGATCTGGCTCAGAGTCCATGTGCTATGTCCGCTTTAGAGGTTCTCCAGCCGTGTCCTGCTCAAAGAAGTGCATTGCTATCGGCAATGGGGGCAGTGGATCCAAGTAATTCCTTAGCTCTCATTTTTTATATGAATAATGTCAAAAAGAGACTTCCTCATCACATGGCTTTCCAGATAAATTCTACCTACCAGAAAACGAATATTTTTTGGACAGTTATAGATGAGGGAGCTTCCAAATGTGTCATGTCTATGTCATGCTGGAAGGCTATTGGATCACCGTCGGTTGTTCCTTCACCACCCTCCTGACAGCGTTTGATGGTCATTCTCATAGGCCATACGAGATTATCCCGGCCTTTCATATATGTGTTGGAGGGAAGGTCGTTAATATTGAGGTAGAAGTCGTAGATGCTAACCTAGACTATAATCTCCTCCTAGGAAGGAACTAGATATACGAAATGGACGCCATTGTTTCGACTCTGTTTCGTGTCATTTGCTTTCCTCATGAGGGGAAAATCGTTAAGGTTGATCAATTGGATTATTCTCCAGTCGATCCTCAAGCAACTTCGGACTCTAATATTCCCTTAGTGGATAACCCCCGTCTGCCTATTGAGAATTTAGGAGTCGGGATGTACTCTTCGTTGATGGGTACATTTGATCTTCCCCCTCCTATGGCTAGAATAGATACAATTTCATCCTCCAGGGACCTTTTATGGAGAGAGTTTATTCAAACTCCTTATTCTTCGGATCTTGGAACCTTAGCTTCATCTGTGACCACATCGGATGACGATAAGGTAGGTGGAATAGAATCTCTTATATCTGTAGTAGAACCTAGATGTGAATCTATCTATAGCTCTGCAGATAACCATTCTACTCCTTCTTCTGGGAAAGAGATAGATGATGATGTGCCTCATTCTCGGACCCTTGATTCCACTTATGCATCGGATTGCTCGGACATTGTTTTTCCCTCGGATGAAGAAATATTCGAAGCAATGACGGTTGTAGATCGACCTTTGGAAGATTTACATCGTCAGTCATATTTTTATTCCCCTATGCATGAAGTCGAATCTTGGTCCTCCAGTCGGACTAGCGATGTTTGTATGGTCCCTTTGGCTCCAACACAATTATTTTCCGAAGGAATTATATGGATTGGTTCAATCATAGTACCTATAAACATCTCTAGGAGCAAGTTGGCGGAGCCCCCTGACGGGCTCTACCTCAGGAAGTACTTTGCTTAGTTTTGGCCAAGCAATGGCTGCTTTGTATATTATGTATATTTGTACATATATCATCGAGAATTTTGTGATGTCAACACTTTTTGGTCTGTTGTTGCAGGTGTTGATGGATGACTTGGTATATTTTGGGTTCGCTGATGGTGCTAGTCGGCATACTCAGAATATTGCTTCCGCAGCTTGGGTACTTTATTATCCAACTGGTCAATTGATGGTATCAAGAGGCGTATGAATTGGTCCTACTTCAAACAATATGGCTGAGTATACTACCGTTATTAATTTACTATCCGAGGCAATCTCTTACGAGATCGACTCGTTGGTAGTTTATCTCGATTCTTAATTGATAGTGTCTCAATTAAATAACATTTATCGAGTAAGGGATCCATGTTTATATAGCCATTATTTAAGGGTGAGGTTGTTGCAAATATCATTTGTTTATATTAATTATTTGCACATTCCAAGATCTCATAATTGGTTAGCTGATTCTATCGCTAATCAAGCATTAGACTGGCACATCAATCATTCATCATAAAATCAAAGCATCAAAAAGTCAATATATATATATATATATCATCATCATAAAAGTATCTTGAATGTACATATGTTGTCCAAAAATATACAAAAATTGGGACTCAAATGCCCATAATCATGACCGGCATATCTAATGCCCCGGCTCAGGATGAGCGACCAAGTAGGTAACTACTGAATTGGCTACACGCCAAAAAGTGCGAACCCAGTCACGTGGCATGCCAACCACATGACGCTCCATATCCTCAGGAAGGTCCTCTATAGCATCCATCGGTACTCGACAGCTCAGTCTTGTCAAGTGTCGCTGGACATTGTGTAGAGTCTGTTCCGTCTCAGCAGCCGCCTCTTCGACTCCTCAGCCGCGTCGTCTGTGCCATGGGAGTCCATCTGGTCGTACTGGCCCAATGTCTAGATCATGATCATTATATTAGTCATTTGAATCTCATCAAAAAATATTTTTCAAAGTGCATCATTATATTTGAAAAATCCAAAAAAATCATAAAATCAAAATATTCTTACCAATATCGCCCCATGCTGCGTTTGGCGGTAATGCTAGGTCAGGATCTCCTCAGAAGTCCAGCCCAGCATAGGGGTAGCCGTCTACGGCGATGATATGTTGATCACACCAGGTGAAGAAGTCATCATCGAAAGCATTCCTGGGAACCTCCCCACCCCCCAGACGTTTCATCAGATCAGCCCACCGGCCCATGCGTGGATCACGCGGGGTGCTGATGGAAACTGCTACCCTGGGGCGGAGTGCAAGAATCCTCTCGAAGAAGAAAGTGCACAAGATAGTCTTGTAGCCAAAGTTTTTGGTCTGTCCCCTCTTAATAGAAGTGAGCTGGCTCTTTGTGCTGGCCAGAAGAGGAGTACACCAGTCAAACACAGTAGTGAGACAATCCACTGCCACACTCATGGTGAGTCGTGATGCCTGATGCAGAGAGGACGATCCATTCATTCGAGCTATGGTGAACAGGATGATCCTCAGTGATAAACTCGCCACGTGTGCAATAGAGATCTGGCTCCCAATTTTCTTGGGATGTCCTGGGCAGTATATCTATACATAGTCCTCTATAGTGAGACTGCTCTGTGTCCTGCCCCGGGACTGTACTACCTCTCCCCTTCGGGAAAGGCCCATGATAAAATAAATATCTTCCACTTCTACTCTGAGTGGAATTTGATCAATCATGAAGGCTTCCTCCTCGACATCCCAATAGTCAATGAGCATTTCAAGCAGTCGTACATTGGCTTTCATGTTCGGCAATTTGAAGAGTTTGAGCAAGCTGCATCCCCGTAAAGCATCCAAGGCTTGAGGATCATTCATAACTTCATTATCCACTGCTACATGTTCTCTTTCACGCCATGTGATTGGCATCCTGAGGAAAAATTGAGTTTCAACCGTTAGTTTTTGATTAAAATTGGCTCACGGCATATACACGGGTTACTGTACACACAGTCGTGTATAGGGCCCACATGTACGCGGGTTTCATATTATCAACCCACGTATACGCCGCGGTGAAATTTTGAAAAATAGTTCAACGGTGAAACATCAATGAAAATCCTAAAACTAGTCACAATGAATTGCAAGCTAAATGTAAGAGTTACCTGGAAGATTTTGAGGAATTTGAACGGTCGAATTTGGCACAAGGGAAGTTTTCTCCTTTTGCTCCAAATATTTTCTCTCCAACTCAATTGGTAAAAAATGGTGAGTCCAAAATCCCTTTTATAAGTTTTGAAAATGCAAAATTTTTTCAAAATTTCATTTTGTTTGGTCTCATGTGACTTTTAACTTGGGAGCTTGGAATGTCGAGAATGGTTTGTTTTTCAGGACATTTTCGACTTTTTCGAGACGGTTCCATGACTGCCGACCCGTCATGGCAGGTATCTTTTTTCACTGGCATATAGGTTAGGGACATCATTTTTCCGTTGCATCATGCATACTAGCCTCCATCTGTTAATACATCTGCCATAGGGTCGATCCCATCGTGTTATGGTTCGTAAGCCATCTTCACTCGCCGATTTTTAAAAAAATCATGACACGATGGTAGAGCCATCCTTTACATGGGCATCGTAGTTAGCACCTCACTGACATTTGTTTCCCATGCTGCTTCAATTTGAGTAGGCTCAGGATCCCTCTGTAGTCCCACCATGACCTATGCATTGAAGACTCATTCCTCTTAACTTCTTCGCTTTGTTCTGGCCTTATACCCTAGAGGCTCCTTTGTGTTGAGTTGTACTACTGCATTGCATGTTGATCATTTTCACCTTTTGGCCTAGAGTCAGCTTCACTTGGACTCGCGTTTAAGCCAACTTTTGACCATGACATCTGCAAAATCAACCTTGCATGCCCTTGACTTCTGCAACTTGACACACCTTGACCCGTGGAAGGAACATACTTTTGAGTGTCACTGACCAGTTTTCACCTCCCTGCATTGAGCATAGGAATTTTCCATTCCCAGGAACTAGATCATTTGTTTCATCGACACTCGTTCTTTCCACTATACCATAGCATTCTTTTATTCTTTTTCGAGCTTAACAGAAAAATACAAAAAATTAAATATTCCAAAAAGAGCGGGAAACGGGACAATATTTCCATTTATTATTGGCAGCTAGAGTCAGTCATGTCGCCCTTGAACAAAGCACTCAAAACAAAGTCTCTTCCGTTTGGGTGGGATTTAGTTTGACTTAGGTATGTCGTAACCTTGTTATTGAGTCATTTCTCCCCCAATTGGTTATCTCTTCCAATCATATGGAGGGTTCGTTCATGCCTCCTGCATGATGAACTTATACAGAGTCATCATATGCTGCCATATAGTCACATTGTGTCATGCCTTTGTTCAAGGGAAGTTAGCCTGAGTCAGCCTCTCTACGGTGTCTCTTGACTCATTTTTCATTCAGCCATCCTGGTTGTCAGTGTCATCTCTATTATCACATCAATTATATTGGTCCTTTACTCGTGCCGGTTTGATAAGGTCTCCATTGACTTCTTGCTGGCAGGTCTTGTCCTTATCGACGACGACATATTGCTCTGAGGGCAGACCTAGAGCTGCACCCTGGCCTTATTTTCATATTGATAGGTCACCCTGTGCTCAGCATCGATCAGTATCATGGGTCTTTGACTGATTGTTTTCCCTTGTGTTCGACATCAGCTTACATTATCACACATTGGGATTCGTGCAGTACCTTGGTTTCCATTTGACCCTATTGGTGGATACCTCGCCTCTATGTCGGCTTTCATTATTGGTTGGTTCAAAGGGTTTTTGCCGTGCGCTAGCCACATCTTGTGTATGCCGGAAACGTACTTCAGTTGGGTTACTACATCTCTTTCGTCCGATTCCTTCCACATTATTGGCCTACGGGTTACACTCGCGCTAGATTGATGAAGGATGCCTTAATGCCTTCCTTCTAGCGGATCTTTCCCTATCGACTCTGACTCATTGCTCTGGGGCAAAGATCTAGAGTTCATTTGGTAGTACCTTGGGGTTTGCAATCATTAGTGGCAGATCCTTTGCTATTGACAGTGGGAAACCATCATTGTCTCCTGATCGATAGATTCTTACAAGTGTTCGACTTCATCTCATCTATTCGCACTTGTTGGATTGTACTGGGTACCTTGACGCTCATTATCATTATCGGTGAGTAGTCTCGCATTTGTTAATGGTGTACATTAATGACCGGTAATCAAACGATTTCTCACATGGTCGACTTCAGATCATTTATTCCCATGGTGTAGAAACGTACCACGGCAGTCGGTGAAGACCTCGGGTTGTATCAGCATTCATTGGTTCACTTGAGAGTTGCTCCTGTTGCTGCTAGTTGATACCACTCCACCTTATATGTTGCAGTCAGTCATGGCAACATTCTATATGCTGGCACTTGAGTTTACAGTGTAGTACCATCCTTTTCCATTATGTTCAGTTGGTACCTTTGGGATCAGTCTTTGATATCAGTGATCCGTTGTATTTCTCAGCATCATTGATAGTTTTATATGTGATATTCATACATGTACTTGTTCGATCATGATCAGATGATCCATTATGTATTTTCCAGTCATTTATACTTGTATACTTAGTGGATCCGCTTGTACTTGATATGTGGACATGCTTTGCTTTGATTTCTCTGAGCATGGGTATGCCTGCCTCAGACGGTGTTTCTTTCTGATCTTCTTTTGTGGCTTGGCAAGCTGAATTCTGGTGAAATACTCCTCAGTTTTTGGCAGATTTACTATCCATGTACTTGCTTATATATTTCGGCCATCATGTTCCCCTTCTGACCTCATATATTAGGGGGCATATGTTATAGCTCCAAATCTCACTATTATGGTTTGTGATGTTGCACTCATGGCCTAGGGCAACCCCTCCTTCCAGACCTGGTCTCAAATTTAAAAAATGGTGTTTTATCCCTTATACGCGACATTGCCCTGAGTTAAACGCGTGTATACGCGGGTCTGCATATACCCAACCCGCGTAAATGTATTAAAACACTTAAAAAAATATAAAACTCCTTATTTTCAGGCGGAGATCGCAGGTTTCACCTGCTGATCACCTGTTAGTGCCCGTGGCCCAACTGTTCTCAACCAACTCCTAACTAAAAAACTACTTTAGGAGTGGTATAAAAAGACATCAAAGGGAAAGCCTAGAGGAGGAGAGAAGAGAGAGAAAGGTTATTATACTGAAATTTTTCCCCTGACCAGGTCTGAAGACCCTTGTGCCTTCTGCACTTCCCCCATTTGTATAGGAAACCCTTGTTTCCTTGTGTGTTGATGTTCATCCATTAGTTATGGCATCATGGAGTGAGTCTTGGAAGGAGATATGCTAAGACTTGAGGCTAGACGGATCTGGAAGGAAGCTTTGCTTGGAGCCTACGAAAGGTTACTCAGGTGATATTACTCCTTTTGTACATTCTATTTGTCTATAATAAAGAAACACGTCTTGGTTCGCAATATGCTTCTTCTTTATGTTTATGATCTTCATGTTTGAATTTCATATGTGAATAGTTGTTTAAAGTTCATAACTATCTTCCTTCTTTTATAACATAAAGATGATTTATTTATAAGTCTTTGTCCATATACTATTGTGTTCTTTGGAATTGGTCATTTTGCAAGACAAAGGAGCGAAAGGGACTTGAAGAAGGGTTTGGACCCTTGAGGAAATTCTCGAACGTAGGACCTGAGGTATGCCCCTCTTACTATAGAATTTGCTTTTAATAGCATAATGGCTGAGTGTATGTGTGTTTCTCTATTTAGACAACTTTCAGTCTGCTAGGGTTTCCACCCAAAAGCCCTAGGGGAGAAAATCCCTCAACACCTATCGAGTCTACCTTTATGTCGCTTATCACATCCCCACCATTGATCTGGGAGATCTGGATCCAACGGCTGATGTTCATTTTGGCTGGCTCATTTGTACGAGGGTTAACTGCCTGAAAAGGGTGGTTCCTCTCTCCAGGGCCTGGACATGTGGTAGCAAATGTATGGGCTTGGGCGGAGCCCGGCCAAAACCACCTACCACCTTCGGCCTGCTAGAAATCCTGCTTGTATCATGATTTCCCTTAGTTTTCATTTATTTCACGAAAACACGAATTTACATAGAAAAAGTCATTTTTTACGAATCTTAAACTATATCAAATATCATTTATGATCCCGTCAGGTCTAGCCATCGCATCACATATATACATATAACCACGCTCTATTGTACTGCTCTGATGCGATATGGCGATATCGCAATCGCACATTGCATAAGCCCCCAGGCCATTTGGTAACCACTCCTCTATAATCACCGATTGCGATATCGCAATTTGACTTGGGCCATCGATCTGCGTGCTTGATCGACGGTCCTCGTTGACCCACATTGATCGTGATCACAACTGTCATATGGTCACCTCTGATGGCCTCCGCTTGTCACTCCTGACTGTGATTTTCCGATCGGATCTGGACTGTTGATCGGCCAGATCCGACGGCTCCTGTGCATTACTCCATTGACCTCTAATATGTTTCATTTCACTATTTTCTTTATGTTTTTACCTCCCGATAGTGTTATTCAAATTTTCAAAAAGTTCTTCTCATGCGATAATTTTGATCTTTAGAAGAATTAGAGGGTTTTCTCGGATCCCTTTGGATCACGCCTTCCCACTGAAAAAGCTTTTGGACCACCAAAACTTGGTTTTTAAGCATCAATCAAGTGAGGATATATCTTCCTCACTTGTCCAATCTCTATCCATCTTGCACTGCTTGGTTTTGAAACTTTGAGTCCAATTCTGAGGTACTCAACATCCCCTCAGCACATAGTTCTCACCTTCCTGTCCAGAACTATATCTTCCTGCAACTCATTGAGATATTCAGGCAACATATCATCAATAGAAGGCAATTGAATTTACTCTTCGGGATCAATGAAGGTTCATATAATCTCAATTTCTCTGCATTAATGACTGAATAGATATGCATATAAACTAGCAAATCAAGGAAAAAAGCATTCTCACCAATTTTCTCAAGTATCTTAAAAGGCCCATACCTTATTGGCTTCAGCTTCTTACCTTCACCTTACATTCTGTCTTTGCTGATGTACAGCCAGAATTGATCACCAACTTAGAAGCTATGCTCAATTTGATGTATTTCATGCCTTGCCTTGTACTTGGCCTAGCTTCTTTCCAGTTGTTCCTGCACTGCCTGGTGAATTTCTTGGATCTGTTCAATGAACTTGGTTGCTTTGTCCACATCATTGTGTCCATCAACTGCTATTTCTTTACTAAAGACAAAATCCAAGGGAGACCTTGGTGTAAAACCAAAAAAAGTCTCCAAAGGAGATCTTTGTGTAAAAGAATGCTTAGCACGATTGTAAGCATGTTTCACTTAACATAAATGTTCATCCCAAAGCTTGGGATGCTTGCTGCAATAGCCTCTGAGCAACTGGATCACTGTCCTGTCGACCACCTCTATCTGGCCATCTGTTTGTGGATGAAATGTTGTGCTCTTCTTCAATCTGGTGTCCATTAACTCCCATAGACTTGACCAAAACTTCCCAATAAATCGGGAATCTCGATCAGATACAATAGAAGTGGTAACCCAAAATGAACCCATACATGCTGAAAGAACAAATTTTCTATTTGTTCAGTTGTAATCTGCTTGTTACAAGGTATTAAAATACACATTGTGCTGAACCTGTCCACAATAACATATAAATAATCATGACCTTTTCTATATTTTGGCAGTCCCCCAACAAAGTCCATGGAAACATTTTCCCAAGGATGAGAAGGAACTGGAAGTAGAGTGTACAAGCCTATTTTTCTATTGTTGGGCTTTCTTTTAGCACTCATGGTACACCCTTTAATATATCTAGAAATTGTTCCATGCATCCTTGGCCAATAACAGAGCCTTTGCAGTTGTGCAACTGTTTTATTTACACCAAAATGACCTGATATTAGAGAAGTATGTTATTCTCGGATTATGTTAACTCTTTTAGTTTGAGGAATGAATAACTTTCCCAAATTATATAAGAGTTGGTCCTTGACATGATAATCCAATTATTCTACTTGCTTTCCATGACTTAAAGTTGCATATACATCTTTAATATCTATATCTTGAGCATATTTTTCAATGTAGATTTCATGTAATACTAAATTATGCTTAAGTATAGTAGATGCATTAATGATTGGTCTTGATAGCATATCTGAAACTTTATTGTGTATGCCTTTCTTATATCTGATGACAAGATGAAACTATTGTATGAAACCCATCCACCTATAGTGTCTCGATTGCTGCAATTTAGTTTGTGAGTACAAATACTGAAGTGGTTGATGATCAGTATGTATAATTGTTTCTTTGCCCAATAGGTATTGTTTCCACTTTTTCAGACTCTGCACTAATGCATACAATTATTTATCATATGTGGGATAATTAACTACTGCAGAATTAAATGTCTCAGAATGATAACATATGGGTTTACCGTGTTGTATCAACACTGCTCCCATGCCATAGTCACTAGCATCTGTTTCAATCTCAAATGGTCTTTGGAGATCTGGTAATGCTAGTACTGGTGTTGTACTAATTTTTTCTTTCAAGGTGTCAAAGGATTTATGTTATTTTCCTCCCCATTGAAACACCTTGTTCAATCATGTCAAAGCATGTAAGGGAGTTGCAATCAAGGAAAAGCTAGCAATAAAATTTCTCCAATATTTTGCTACTCATAGGAAGTTCTTAACTTCTGTAGCAGATTTGGGTTTAGGCCAGTTCACAATAACTTCAACCTTAGAGGGATCTATCTTCAATTCACCACCCCCTACGATATGACCCAAATAATTCAAAGATGTTTTGCCAAATTCACATTTTGATAATTTAACATAGAGGTTTTCTCTTTTCAAAACATCTCGAGTCTTCTTTATATGCTTCAAATGTTCTTCCCATGTTTTACTGAAAACAAGAATGTCATCTAAATATACAATTACATAATCATCAATAAAAGGTTGGAGTACATCATTCATAGCTCTCATGAAAGTGGCAGGAGCATTAGTTAAGCCAAAAGGCATAACTAGCCATTCATACAACCCTTGATTTGTTTTGAAAGTGGTCTTCCATGTGTCTTGTTCTGCAACTCTGACCTGATGGTAGCCACTACGCAAGTCCAACTTGGAAAAGTGTACAACTTCTTTCAACTGATCTAATAGATCATCTATGTGAGGAAGAGGATAACGATGCTTGATCATTATTTTACTTAGTGCTCTGTAATCAATGAACATCCCCCACGAACCATCTTTCTTTCTCACCAACACGATTAGAAATCCACATGGTGATGTGCTTGGTCTTATGAACCCTTTCTCGAGCAGCTCCTGTACCTGCTTCTTGATCTCTGCATTCTCTAAAGTGGATAACCTGTAAATTCTGATGTTAGGCAATGGAGCATCTTGCTACAAATGAATATCATGTACAATTTCCCTTTTGGGTGGAAGACCTTTAGGTTCTTGAAATAGGATATCATATTCTGAAACAACTTTTTCTAAACCAGCTTTCTGTTTAGCATCACAGCCTTAAAATAAATTGGTTTTATCAAGGTTATTTTCCTTTACAACCATTAGTAAAAATTGCTTGCATGAATTTACAATGATTTTCATCTGCCGAGTTTATGAGAGTGTAGTTATTTTTGAGCTGATGAGCTCTTACAATATAATCTATTCCACCTTTTGTGAGTTGAAACTTGTTTTCAGCTCTATAGAAAATGGTTTTTCTATCATACCACATATATCCAAGGGAACTATATCTAACTCAACCTCATCTACAAAACTTGACCCAAAAGCAAACCTAAGTTTACATTGTCTAGTCACTTGTAGCTTTGCTTTATCACATACCCAACCTAATGGATATGGCTTCTTGTGAGGTGTGGTTAGTAATCCCAACTTCTTTACAATTGCTTCAGAAATCAAGTTTACTTGTGAACCACTATCAAATAAAGTATCAATCTTTTGGTGCTTGGAAATAACTCTAATATGAAAAATCTCATGTCTTTTCCTCTCATTTTCTTCATTATCAATAGATTGTGCCGAATTACTAGTAGATGCTTCAGAATTTTTACCTTTTATACCTGTGGCTATGATTGTTGTTTCATCACCTGAGCCTGACCCCAAATCTTTCTAAATAGCAGCAGCAGCCTTCTTCTTCTTGCCATTGAACTTCTTGGGTTTCAGCTCTGGATGCAAAGACTAGCAATGCTCATCATCATGTCCATCCTTCTTGCAATGAGTGCATGAAGGTTTGTCTTTCTTTACAACGTTTGCCTTCCTCTCTTTCCATTTATGCTTCCTCTTTTCCTTGTTCTTGCTTGCAGTGGGTTTTGATGATCCCCCAATCTCTGGGTTCACATTCTTGCCTCTAGCCTCCAGATGTGTAGCCTAAACTGATACCTCATCTATGCTAGTAGGGTTAAACATGAGAATGGTGTGCCTTAAGTAGCTATTAGACCACCTATATACTTTAGTAAAGTTTCAGGTGAGTCTAGAGAAATGCCTAGAATTAAAGCTCTTTTTCTAAATTCCTAGGTATAGCTTTGTACACTTTCGCAATATTATCGATCCATTGCACAAAGTAATATAGGAAAATCCATGCACATGAGTCTGTAATACCTTAATAATTGTCTAAGATCTCATTATCAAATCAAGTGGTATCAGAGCTTTAGGTTTACTAAGGTTAGACAAGCTTGTGCTGGATTGTTGAATGCTAACTAGGTCAAAGCTCAAATTAGGAGAAGGAGAACTGGTTGAGGCTAACCCAAAAATTGGAAGAGTCTATCCTAGGAGGAAAATGGCAAAAGATTCCTAGGTATAGCTTTGTACACTTTGCCCTTTTAATTGGCATATAAGCTAGTGGATAGAATTGTTTTTTAATGGCAGAAACAAATTCCCTCCAGGTAGAAATAATTTTACCATGCTTCTTCAAATCAGCTTGTGTCCTGCTTTCCCACCACACTAGGGCAGTTCCTCCAAGGCGAAGGCTAACCAGCTGAATCTTTCTCCTTTCTGAATCGATGTTCTGCACCCTGTAATATACATCAATCTGTCTAATCCAGTTATCTATATTTTATGCATTTAATTCTCCATCATATATTGGCAAATCAAATTTTACATCTAATTTAATCAAAGATGTTTTCCTCTTTTTATTTTGAGAGCTAGAAGGAGGTATTGATGGAGGAGGCTCTTCCCCTTTCCCTTTTCCTCCTGAATGGGAAACTAGAAGAGGTTCCTCTACTCCTTTTCCTGTTTGAGATGCTAAAGTTTCTTCACCCCGACCTTTCTTAAATTCTCGATACATCTCTTCTACCATAGCTCTTATGGTCATGAAATTGTCCATGAACTGAGAGTCTAATTCTAAGGGAATTTCTTCTACCATTTTCCTCCTTGGATAGACTCTTCCAATTTTTGGGTTAGCCTCAACCAGTTCTCCTTCTCCTAATTTGAGCTTTGACCTAGTTAGCATTCAACAATCTAGCACAAGCTTGTCTAACCTCAGTAAACTTAAAGCTCTGATACCACTTGATCTGATAATGAGATCTTAGACAATTATTAAGGTATTACAGACTCATGTGCATGGATTTTCCTATGTTACTTTGTGCAATGGATCGATAATATTGCGAAATACATAGACAATGAAGCAGTTAAAGAACATAATAGACAAACACACATAAACACAACAACTTTAATAAGGAGTTCACCCAACACTCCTAGGCTACATCTCCTGGTCCATCCTTTAGTGGTGACCTCTCTATTATGTCTTCCGAAGCAGATTTTTTACAAAAGTGAGCTCAATTTGAGTCTCACACAAAAGATACAAAACAACAAGGCTTTACTTGGATCCCCCAAGTCTTTCTGAGTACACAGACTCTCCTCACTAACTCTCTGTCTCTGTTTGCTCTCCGCCTCAACACAACTTGCCTTTGTCTCTGTTAGTCTGTGGCTTCAAAGCCAATCAGTGTTGTCTGTTCGTTTCTCCTTCTCAGGATCTCTAGCTTCCCGACCTCTGTCCGCTCAGATCCCCCTCTGAGCGTTAGCAATCATTTTTGAACGCTTTCAAGGATGGTGGCCACTTGTTCTGTAACAGAATGGATCATCGGGCCTTCGAAATCCCCAGAAACAACGTTCTCTATTTTCACAGAGAAATACACTAAAAACACAGGAAATTTGTAAAACTGTCATTTATCGGATTTGAAATACTATAGGTTCTACCTTATAACTCCTATCGGGTCCACCTTTATGTCGTTTATCGCATCCCCATCATTGATCTGGGAGATCTAGATCCAACGGCTGAGGTTCATTTCGAGTGGCTCATTCGTACGGGGGTTAACTGCCCGAAAAGGGTGGTTTCCTCTCTCGAGGGCCTGGACATGTGGTAGCCAGTGTATGGGCTCGGGCGAAGCCTAGCCAAAACCACCTACCACCTTTGGCCCGCCTGAAATCCCGCTTGTATCATAATTTCCCTTGGCTTTCGTTTACTTAACGAAAACACAACTTTACATAGAAAAAGGCCTTTTTTACGGATCTCAAACTATATCAATTATCATTTATTGATCCTGTTAGGTCCAACCATCACATCACATATATACATATAACCCTACTCCATTGTACTGCTCCGACGCGATATGGCGATATCGCAATCGCACATCGCATAAGCCCTCGGACCATTTGGTAACTGCTCCTCTGTAATCGTCGATTGTGATATCACGATTCAACTTGGGTCGTCGATATGCACACTTGATCGACAGTCCTCGCTGACCCACACTGATCGCGATCACAACTATCATATGGTCACCTCTGATGGCCTCTGTCTGTCACTGCCGACTGTGATTTGCCAATCAGATTTGGATCGTTGATTAGCCAGATCTGACGGCTCCTATGCATTGCTTCGTTGACCTTTGATAGGCTTCATTTCACTATTTTCTTTATGTTTTTTTCCTCCCGATAGTGTTATCTGAATTTTCTAAAAGTCCTTCTCATGCGATAGTTTTGATATTTAGAAGACTTAGAGGGTTTTCTAGGATCCCTTTGGATCACCTTATTTCAGCCATTACAGATCCTATGGATTGTTCTACTTTCTTCCTAGTTTCTTCCAAGTTCCTAGACATTTGTTCATTCTTTGCTAACAAGAACTTGACAATGAGCTTGGCTCCTGCATAAGCCATAGTGGCATCGGCCATGGTGACTGGATACTTTCTGACATCTAGGACTATCATCATTTCCTTCATAAATGCAGGTGACACATGATAATATGGAAAATTCTTTCTCCTTGCCTATACAATCTTCTTCTGCAACTCATCAAATGAAAGGTAGTACACATCCATCACCGGATCATCATCAAGGAGAAAAACCTCTCCTTGCTAGCTCAAGATTGGTTCTGATACTAGAGGTGGTGGAAACTAACGGGTGACCTTGGATGCTCTTGGCATGAGGTTGGTATCTTGGTCCTATGGCTCCTGTCTCAAATCCATGTCCATTGCTTCAACCATTTTCTCAATCTGTTGAGCAAGCTCCTGATCCTGCATCTGCTCACCCTCTTCTTCATTTGCTTGTTGTTATTATTCCTCAACCTATATGGGCACATTTTTCTCTGTCATCACACCTTTCCCTTCTTCTTGTTCCTATTTCTTCTTCTCTTCCCTCTCTCTCCTCCTTAGCTCTTGTTCTTCTTCCAACATCTTCTATGTTTCGTGCAAATTCCTTTCTGCTTCCTCCAACCTTTTATTTTCTCTCTTCCTTCGCTCTTCTCTCTTTATGTGATTTTGCCTCTTTGCCTTCACTGCCAAAGATGCTTTCTTAATGAGAGGATATTTTTTGAACCTGTATCTTTTCTCACCCTCTAGGTTCTCAGAAATATTCCTCTTACCCTTGTCATATGCCAGTTTACTACTTATTGTTGTTGATTCATGTTGTACTACTACCTATAAAGCAGCTTTCCATTATGTGGCTATAATGACTGGTTCATTGACATTGGAGTGGTTGTAACAATACCTGCAAGGCTCCTCCTCTACCCAATGATATGCCCCATGGATCCATGTATAATAAAACCTCTCATAGTGGTTCTTAAAAATCTCATGGGAATCATATGGATTGTAATCTTTGGTGCCAAACTCAAACTTCATTATCTCCTTGGTTTCGGCATCTACATCCTTCAAGCACCTAATCTCGTACAATCCAATTTGCAAAGGAAGAGCAGGCCATGGTTCCTTCTTCCTCCTATGCAACCTTGTTTCTAACCCTATAGATATGTGATATGTGAACTCTTACATGACCAACTTGTCCGTGGCATACCTTGGTAGAACATGAATAGGCTTCTCTTTGCCAAACATCTTGATGAAGGTTCCACGAGGTGAGGCATACCAATCTGCAATGTTAATTATTGCCTTCATCGCTTCTTGGGACATGCAAGTTGGATCATGCACAAAGATCAAATTGTACAATGGGGTGATGAAATGATCAGCTAGCCTCGTCATAAATCCTCGGTAGCTACACTCGGAAAGAAACTTGCAATAAATATTTACTGCATGCTCCTATGGTGTCCATATCCAACCCATGCCAGGAAACTGATCCTGGGCACAGATTGCATCAAGTAAATATGCGTACATGTAGAATCTCACTTACTCATCCTTAGGTGGATTCCAGGCATTATTCACATAGAATTTCAACCAATGAGACAACAAATCTGACCGGTTGGATGGTTTTCCATCATTCACCAACTGGTCCAACACAACCACCCAATTTTATAGAAAGGTCTTCGTGCTCTCTTGACCTTACAATTTGCATGCAAATATTATCAAGAAATAGTAGGCCTTCCTAAGTGACTTCGTCTTGTAAACATGATTGGATGTTGATATGAACTATGATGGCTCTTTCACCCAGTGCTTTATAATATCCCTAGTGTTCACGTAGTTGTGGGTGGCATAGAAAATTTCATCCACTTGGTTCACCGGCTTAGGTAAGTGATACATCTGATGATAATTCTCCATCTTGAAGGTAGCAAGTTGTGTTCCACTAGCACTTCTCAATCTCATAGTCTTGAGATCTGTGTATGAGACAATCTAGTGGATGATATCTGCACATGGGAAGGCGGGGTACCTGCTGAGAAATGGCAACAAGAAATTCCAATTTAATTTGTCCTTGAATTAAACTATGAATTAAAATAAAATTCTATTCTCATAGCAACTTATAAATAGTTAATTAACTTAATTAACTTAATTAGCTTAGGAATTTTGAGTTGGAAGTCTTTTCGAAGTCATGTATATGTTCTCCATAAGTTTTAGGGGTCCAGTATGAGTTTAAATTCAGTTGGAAATTAGATCACTTAGTTTACTGAGTTAGGTTCAGTTAAATTAGTTCCAAACTGTTTATGAAACTAATAGAGAGTTAACAGCCAATTGGTGCACTAGTGCATCCACAAGTGTCACTCTAGTTAACTAAAGATTCCCTCATCAGAAACTCATGCATGTCGATTCTGAGAAAGAACCAGTTGAGACTAGAGTGTAGGGACATTGTACTATCAGCTGTGTGATTTACTGAGCTGTAAATATCTTGCATGCATCAGAGATTGATCCTATGTTTGGAATGTGCAATTTTGAAACCATGAATTCCCTTTAAATATGGGTTATTCATCCTAATAATTATGCAAGAGATTAGGGGCTTGGAGAGTTGCTAAATAGGCTACGGATTTGGCGTGAGCTAACTTGTGAGCTGAGAGAGTTGAGCATACTTGTGTGGAATTATTCTAGTGAGAACAAGCTTTGTATCTTCACTCATATTTAGGATATATAGAATACAAATAGTGGGACTTTGAGAAGTGGATTTCCCCAGATACATCTTGTGTTATGCGCCATTGATTTATCTTCTTCTTGTTCATATTGTTTTCATCAATCTATTGGCTTCTGCTGGTTGAAAGTAGAAGTAGGTTCTTGTCCTGTACTTTAGTAAATTGCATGAGCTTGTGAATCTATAGAATTTTCTACATGGTATCGGAGTTGAGAACCATATACTAGAGGAGATTTTTAATTTTTGAGCTTTGGGTTATAGGTGAAATTCGAATTTTCAATACATACTACAAGATCGGTAGATGGAGTTCTATGGTTTGCGGCTTGAGTATGCCTTGGAAGGCATCTCGAATTTTTTAGCCTGGAGGGAAAGAATGGAGGATCTGCTAGAGGATAATGGCTTGAAGGAGTTCGTTGATCAAGAAATTCCTAAGCCACCAGCATTGGATGCACAAAATTTGGCCGAATGGAAAAAGTGTGTGGTGAAGGTGAGGCGAATAATCCTTGAGGGAGTTCGAGACCACATTGTTTCTCGATTCTCCATGGCAAGTGAACTTTGTATGCTATGTGGAAAACATTGATAGACTTGTATCAGAACAACAACGACCAAAGGAAATTTTCATTGAAGGAAAAACTTCGAAAAATCAAAATGGATAAAGGCGAGAAGATTCCAAAATACTTGAGCAAGTTCACTCAATGTCGTGATGAACTTGGAAGTGTTGGAATCACAGTTGTCCAGTGAGTATTTCTCTTCTAAGACTCCCAAAGAGTTGGCATAGTTATCAGGACTTTTTCAATGATTGGGAGAAGCTGTCGGATTGGGAACGACCGTGGTCGGATTTCATGCAAGAAGAGATCAAGAGGAACACCAGGGATGGCTTTTCATCAAATATTGATGATGAAGAGAATTTTTCCTTAGCGATTAAGACGAAGAAGGGGAAAGGGAAAGCTTCCCATTCCAAATCAGATTCTTATCATGGAGGTAAGAAGAAATAGATGACGAAATTTAAGTGCTTTCATTGTCATGAGCTAGGCCATTTTGCTACAAATTCTCCACTCAAGAAGTCCTCAGAAGGAGGAGTTGGTGAGGCTTTGGCCTCTCAATTCGAATTGGGCTTTTCCCTCATTGTATGCATGGTGTCATCAATGATGGGAAGTGCATGGTACTTAGACAGTGGAGCTTCATTCCACATGATTGGAGACAAAGATTTATTCAGTGACCTAGAGGAGAAAGATCTCTAGATGCATATTGAGATGGGTGACGTCGGGAAGTATAGTGTTATTGGATTGGGCACAATAACTTTTCAGAGGGAGCATGGGGCTCCACTCACCTTGAAGAATGTTATGTATGTGTCTAGGCTGAAGAAGAACTTGGTATCCATTACAATGCTTTAGGATAGAGGCTATGATGTGATCTTCTCAAAAGGAAAGGCACTCCTTCGACACATAGCCACGGGTCAAGTAAAAAAGATAGGGATTTGAATGAAGAATCTCGATAAGCTGGAGGTAGAGGAGCGTGTTTCTTTGAGCACAAAAGTAGAAAGGTTGTAGAGCCGAGATGTTGGTGAGTTGTGGCATAGGTGATTGGGCCACCTGCATCATGGGGCTTTGATGATATTGTACTAGATCTATACCGATCCTCCCAAAGGTACGCTTGAGAAAGTTGATACATGCAAGGGGTGTACTTTGGGAAACTGCACCAAGTATTCCTTTCACGACAGAGACAGTCAAGAAGAGGCTATTCTAAAGTGATTCCATTCAGATGTATGTGGACCATTATCGACAACATCCACAACCAAACACAAGTATTATGTTATATATGTTGATGACTTTTCTAAAAAATGCTAGATATTTTTCATGCAAAAAAAGGATCAAACTTTTACAAAGTTTTGTGAGTTTAAATCATTAGTGGAGAAAGAATATGGCAAGAAGGTTAAATCTCTACAAATTGATAATGGTGGTGAGTATGTCTCAAACAAGTTTAAGAACTTCTATGCAGCGGAATGGATTAAACGAGAGTTGACGGCACCCCATAACCCTCTGCGGAATGGGGTGGTTAAGAGAAATAACAATGGCATAATAGGGGAAGAAAGGGCGATGTTGCATGATCAAAGCCTACCACTACACTTGTGGGTTGAGGCATGCAACACAACGGTTTATGTTCTGAACCGTAGCCCACATCGGATACTCTAGATGAACACACCAGAGGAGGCTTATTCTAGTAAGAGGCCAGATGTTGGTCACTTCAGGATTTTTGGGTCATTGGTATATTTCCATGTGACCAAAGATGCACAGAAGAAGCTTGAGCTAACAACAGAGTCAATGCTAGTGGGGTACATTGATACACCTCACAACTATCGCGTGTACTTTCTGACTAGCAAGATGACATTGGTTTGCGGGGATGTCAGATTCAATGAGGAGAAGGCCGTGCAAGTTTCCCTTCAGAGGGAGCTTGAGCTACATGCATATAAGGAGATTTTAGCTCCTAAGGTTGAGGTGCCTCAGGTTGTTGTGGAGCAGCCACATTTATAGGATCTGGGAGTGGAGACATCCACTCGGGCAGAGTCTTACAGAGAAGGAAGAAAGCGCACCAGAGAGGCTGAAATATTTTTGGATGATGCATGGGACAATGTGGGAGAACCCACTTCTCAACACAGAGAGAGGAGGTCACCTGAGAGGTACACTGGATACATGGCTCTTATGGGAGAATGTGTTGTGACAGAGCCATCTTCCTTTAAGGAAGCATTGTAGCTGCCGGTTTGGTTTGATGCCATGGTGGAGGAGTATGACTCCATAGTTTATAATAGTGTTTGGGATGTGGTCTCGATACTAGAGGACAAGTTAGTGGTGAGCTCCCATTGGCTCTACAAGGTAAAGCAAGTTGCAGATGGTAGTGTGGAGAAGCTTAAGGCTAGATTTGTGGCTCGTGGATTTTCACAGGTAGATGGGATTAACTATGATGAGACTTTTTCTCATGTTGCAAGGTACTCATTGATTAGATCTATATTGGCACTATCAGCACAGATGGATTGGAAGATACATCAGATGGATATGAAGACAACCTTCCTGAATGGTATGAGTGAGGAAGAGGTGTACACAGATCAACGTGAAGGTTTTGAGAGATTTTACCATGATCCACATGTGTGTCAGCTCAAGAGAGTGTTGTATGGGCCAAAGAAAGCACCCCGTGCTTGGTACACTAGGATAGATAACTACTTCACTGAGTTGGGATTCACGAAGAGTGAAGCAAATGTGAACCTATACCACATAGTGGTGGAAGATAAAAAAATTATGATCTCATACTAACAAGTGATGATCAACTGATCAAATATTGCAAGGAGAACCTTGCAAGGGAGTTTGAGATGAAGGACATGGGGCTCATGCATTACTTTCTTAGCATGGAGGTATGGCAGGGTGATGGGGAGTTTTTTTTTGTCTTAGGGCAAGTATGCCAACAAGATACTCAGAAGATTTCACATGGAGAGCAGCAACCCCATGGAGACTCATATAGCAAGTAACTGGAGAAATGAAGATGCTACTTCAAGGGAAGTAGTGTAAGTTATTGTTTACAGACAACTTGTGGGTTCACTCTTGTACTTGATGAACACACAACAAGATATTTTCTATGCATTTAACTAGCTTAGTCAATCGATCGTTAGGCCTTCCAAGTTGTATTGGAAGGCGACAAAGCATGTGTTGAGATACCTCAGGGGAACTTCTCAGTATGGATTATGGCACAAACGGACAGAGGAAGTGAAGCTTCAAGGATTCACTAATGCAGATTGGGTAGGGAGTCCGTCGGACTGGAAGAACACATCAAGAGGGATCTTCAGTATTGGGTCAGCAACAGTTTCTTGGTACAACTAGAAACAGAGATTGATTGCACTCAGTTCGATAGAGGAAGAGTACATGGATGTGAGTCAAGCAACATGTAAGGCCATCTGGATGAGGAAGATCCTAGTTGGTTTTTTTGGCTAGCAGATGGATCCAACTATGATTTACTGCGATAATCAGAGTTGTATCAAACTCTTTGAAAATTAAGTTTTTCATTATTTGTCCAAGCATATTAATATCTGATATCATCATCTCAGAGATTTTGTATTGATGCAGATTATGTTTTTAGAGTACATTCCCACGGAGGAGAAAGATCCTGACATTTTGAAGAAGACATTGTCAAGATGTAAATTAGAGTTTCACAGAGATAGGATCTGGGTAGAAGATAATCCATTTCTTGTTGAAAGGGAGGGTTGAGAAATGGCAACAAGAAATTCCAGTTTAATTTGTCCTTGAATTAAACTATGAATTAAAATTGAATGCTATTCTCATTGCAACTTTTAACTAGTTAATTAAGTTTAATTAACTTAATTAGCTTAGGAATTTTGAGTTGGAAGTGTTTCTGAAGTCATGTATATGTTCTCCATAGGTTTTAGGGGTCCAATATGAGTTTAAATTGAGTTGGAAATTACATCGCTCAGTTTACTAAGTTAAGTTCAATTCAGTTAGTTCCAAACTATTTGTGGAACTAATAGAGAGTTAAAAGTCAGTTGGTGCACTAATGCATCCACAAGTCTCACTCTAGTTAACTAAATATTCCCTCATTAGAAACTCATGCATGTCAATTCTGAGAAATACCCAGTTGAGACTAGAGTGCAGGGACAGTGTACTATCAGTTGTGTGATTTACTGAGTTGTAAATATCACACATGCATCAGAGATTTATCCTATGTTTGGATTGCGCAGTTTTGGAAGCATGAATTCCCTTTAAATACGGGCTATTAATCCTAAGAATTATACAAGAGATTAGGGACTTGGAGAGTTGCTAAATAAGCTAAGGATTTGGATTGAGCTAGCTTGTGAGCTGAGAGAGTTGAGCATACTTGTTCGAAATTGTTCTAGTGAGAAAAAGCTTTGTATCTTCACTCATATTTCTAATATATGCAATACAAATAGCGGGGTTTTGAGTAGTGGATTTTCCTATATACATCTTGTGTTATGTGCCATTGATTTATCTTCTTCTTGTTCATATTGTTTTCATCGATCTATTAGCCTATGCTGGTTGAAAGTAGAAGTAGATTCTTATCTTGTGCTTTAGAGAATTGCATGAGCTTGTGAATCTACAGAAGTTATATAGTACCAGCATGCAACCTTATGTAAGCCTGACCGGTGGATATCGACATACAACTTCTAATACTCTAGATCTTACTTGAAGTCCCCTACAAAGATATCCTTGATTTCCTGCCATGTTAACTTCATGCCCTTCTCAATGAACAGCTGAGTGTCTGCATAAACTGGAAAATGCACTTACACCTGCTCAACTGCGTCCCTACTACTACTTTCACTACTATACTCTAATGCAGCTCTCTTGGAATCCATGTTACCTGTAACTGTTGGAGAGTTTCTCAACAACTATTGTACCTAGAGATAGAGAGGACACTCATGGCATGAAAATATTAACATGAAACCAAAAGCACTTCAAGAATAGATGAAACAACAAATTGGGCAACTGCTGGGAATAATTGCACAATATTTCCTCTCATAGGTGACTAACTACCAAATGGTTTTGCGCATTTCACATTTCCAGCTACTAGTGGGGAGGTGTTGCTGACTGGAACTGTGCAATGTGTAATTCAGTCTAACTTAGGCTAGCTGGGACTATGCATTGCCTAATCCTAGTGACCAAGGCTCAGGACTGGCTCCTAGAACTGCGCAATGCAGAATTGGAGCTAGGCCTTGGTAGCCTCTGCATTATTCCTAGAGCCAAGCCAGAGCCTTGAGATCCATAAATGTGAAGTGCATGCCTGGGAAGAGCTAAATCTGGGCCAAGGATGCCCAAATCTTCTCAATGGAAACATGAAAAAGAGAAGATCTGAAAGTGGAAGTGAAGGTGGGTGTAGATATGAGTGAATGATGATGCATGCAACTCAAATGAGTGTAGGAATCAATCAAACTAAAGAACAATGAAGTATCTGGAGGTAGTCACTGAAACGATGAATGTTAGTGAAAAAACTAGGTAGTGCATGTGACACTTTGGAAAGGCAATGAAAAACTTAAAACAACACTTCTAAAGCTAAAAAAAATCAAAACACTATCATTCGTTCAATAAAACAGGTAAACAACACCCTAACAAGCCAAACAAACAAAAGCGACAAAAAAAAGAAGCAAAAGACTAGAAAAGCAAGACTTACCCAAAAAAGTTGCGACAACTGTGTCGAAGGTACCTAGATCTCCTCAGGAATGTCAGAGCTCCAAGATTGAATGTGAAAATGAGCTTTGGCGGCATCCATTTAATAGACTTGGTCAATTTAGGGTTTATGACATGAAGGCCAAAAATCTAGGAAAAAGCGACACTTGGCAGTAGTTTCCAAAAATAACTCAAGTGCCACAGTTGACTGCTAAAAATAGATCCCTATTATTTAGGGATGATTTTTCGCTTTTTGATTTTTTTCTTTTTCAAGAAAAAGCTACCATGCATGTACGAAGATATTCTGTAGCTCCCGAGGAAGCTATACAACTCACTAGCTCATGCATCGGGCTACTATTGAGGGAAAGCTTCTGCGCAATTTCTGGGATGAGTGGATTTGGCTACCTCTCATGCTCTCTGCAATTTCCCAACTGAAGGCAAGATGCCAGCTAGCTCTACGCAGTTTTAGAGCTAAAGGCTCACTACTAGCTTGGACTGTGCAATTCGCGAGAGCAATGTTGGTTGCCCTCAAGGATTGTGTGGTTCATTAAGGCAAGCCTGAAACTAGGTTGAAACCAAGTGAAGAGATCGAATTTTGGGTTAGATAGAAAGGCAAGTAAGAAAACACAAGCCGTAAGAAAAATAAAAAGCCTAATCAAAACATAAGTACCTAGGTCAGCATAATATGAGTTGTTATGATTTTAGGAGGGAGTCTCCAAAATGAAGCATAGGCAAAATCTTGGAAGGTATTTGTAGCCACTACAACATTGGCGACACACTAGTAGAACTCCAACTCTTTGTATGGACCTTGTCTCATGTAAAGCGAGTCTAACACTTCCAGAAGTATTGTTCGATTCTTTGATCATCATGGCTTCTTCACTAGCTTGAGATAAATATGTATTTCCTACCATTATCTTTATCAGCAGCAAACATACCAAGCCAAGTTAACTAAGTTTTTTTATTGGGGATGAGGAGTATATTTATGCACAAGTAATATAGATTTTTAGAGTTTTAGTTTCATCTTTGGTGTTGCTCTGCTACTAGCAGGCCTAGACAGTACCCCAACGGAGTCACTTTAGGAACACAAGCATTGCTCTGCTGTCAGCGAGCCTGGACAGTACCCGAGAAAAGTTACTTGCTTCACCTCTTTGCACAGGAAGCCTTTCTCTTCTTTCAACTTTATTTTATTTTTTTCATTTTTCAAAGAACTATGCATAGGCACTTATTTATTTCATGACTCAAAAGAGGGATCCTGATTTATTGAGAATAGAAGAGATTGTCCCTTCAAATAAAGATGTTTATATATACCTATGACATACTTTTTACGGTTTGTCCCTCACCTTAATCTACTTGACTAAGTTGACAAGTGTTAACAGAATATAGAAAACCAATTAGAGTAAGCGGTACTAGTTAAAAGTGCAAGCATTGTGATTTCACCAAGACTCACACTAAAAGGAACGTATATTTTCCATCAAGGTATCATTGACTAAAAGAAACACAAGGCCTTCATAAGGAGAGAGAATAGATAGATAACCAAATATTGATAGTTGTACAAGTCCTCTTGTATTTCACCCTGCTTGTCTCAAGAATCCAAACATGGCGTTGACAGTGTTGGACCTGCCAACATGTCAGGGAATATGCCCAATAAGAAGTCCAAACTAGACCTACAACCGTTTGTTGTAGGAAGCCCAACAGTGGGTCATACAATATCTCTTTAACCGCGATTTCACATAGGGGCAAGTAATATGTCCCTATTGGTAGCAAGGGTGTGACATATGCAACAAGTCAAGGAATGTGAATGAGTGGTTCTAACACACGGAAGGTGAGGTGAGTGCGCCCCTTGGAAACCTGTGAAAGCATGGACTTAAGAAGGTAACACACGAGAAAAGATGCATCACAAACTAGAAAGAAAGTGAGCTAGCAATCCAAAGTGATGGTTAAACCAACAACACATTTTAGTAAGATTCATGCATACTTATATAGGAAAACCATACATGCACGCGTAAGCAAACAAATACATATATTTTTAGAGTAAACAATTTAGTTGAAATAAAATAACAACATATGCACGAAACGTGTTGGCTATGTTATATTAAGAAGTGAAAGTTCCAATCATACAATACAACCATGACAAGCCACTAGTTCCAACAGTGGAATGTTACAGCCACTGCCGCATGCTCCTCCAAAGAGATATACTAGCTCTGCACTATGGAGAAGTCAAGGCTCGTTAAAATACTCTCCAAGCTTTCTCTAAGATACTCCTATCGGAAACTTGGCTGACCAAAAGCCTCTATAATGAGTTATGAAGGACTATATATAGCAAAGGGTGGGGTGACCCTTGGCATTCCCCTTTGTGACTATTCATCTACCCTCATTGTTATGGACATTTTTGGGCACTTCAACCCCAATCACAAATGTCCATAAACTGAGGGCTCTTAAGTCCCTAAAAGGGTTGCTTCACTGCCTAAAGGAACAAGGTCAACTGATTACATCATCTCCCAGAAGTTCTCCACTGAAAACTGCTCATAAATGGTCAAAACTGGACCATACTGAAAGCTCCATGCAGGGGCTGCGATGCATATCACCTTCCCAATGTATAGGGTGCGATGCATACTGTTTTTCTCCTCTGTAGTGTGCGATGGTCGGGAATGGACAAATGGCAAGGACCAAAATGCGAGGTGGAAGATCATGGAATCTTCCAGAAGCTTCCCCTCTGACACTTGCCACTCCATTTTCGACCAGGGATGAGTAAGAGATCTTCATTATCCAAGTGGAAGCAGGAACTAGCAGAGAGAAGACACTAATCAAGATCCCAAAAGATGACTCACCTCTCTGTAATCATCTATATATGGATCCCTCATCACAGAGATCCAGAGGCTGGAAGTTTGTAATCTATAGAGAAGTGTTGTCAGTATTCTTGTGTACATTCACAGTGTTGGGTGATTTTGCTTTGCTTGAGGTGAAAGAAGGGCTTCTTAGCTGGAGGATGATGATGGGTTAGAGTTGCTCATGGTTGTAATCCTCTTGCTACTTTTATCTTAATAAAGTTATTCTTATTTCCTTCCATATCCTGGTGTACTTGTTTATATGTGCATGTATATCGTTAATGTACATCTTATCCTACATTATTTGTGAATTTAAATCCTTGTTTCTTTCACAGTAGTATGTTGCTGTGATTCTACAGGTCCCTTTTGAAGCTAAGCAGACAAAGAGCGAACAACAAAACTCTATCAAGAAGGAGAGGGAATCGAGCGCAAGACTCAGGTTGGCCCTCTTGGTTTTCCTCTCATATATTTTCATAAAAGGAATCAACAGTAGACTTTGATTGTTTGTTTCTAAGATAGCCACACATCTTAGTGGCAATAGTAGCATCCGTGTGGACACTATTCCCGTATAACAAAATGGCGACTCCGCTAGGGAGCGACTAGATTACTTGTTAGCCTATTTATCCTTGTTTATTTTATAAACATATAGACGGAGCCTGAAGTCAAGCCATCTAGCCTTCGAACTGCATTCGTCATATGAATGCAAATTAGATCAATGTTGCTTCAGTCAATCTTCGGGTTTTTGTTTATAAATTAAACAATAGATCTGCAAGCGATCTAATTTCCCTAAGTAGTGGCTTTAGTAACCTCTAAAATCACCCCTGTGTTTTTACATACATTGATCTGTACTTATTCAGCTTAAACACCTAAACTAAACTACAAAATGTGAGTGAAGTCTCATTCAGAGTCTCACACAGTAACCATCGCACCCTGCCTTCAAGGCAGCTTGTATGCATCGCACTTCCCGAATGGAGTAACTGCGTTGCATACTAAGTTCATTGTGTAACAGGTGCGATGGTCAGGGAGGACTGATTTTACCCTCCGACTATGGATTTTTCTCACTGTTTTCAGTCTTATTCAAGAGTTTTTGCTGTCTGTAATCAGTGTGCTTCTGTGAATACCCCCTTCTCTATCATTATTCCACCTCCTTAGTGCAAAGAACAATAAACGTTTTTTATGTATTGTGCGTCATTTTAGTTCTCTTTTTCAAAAAATTACATAGTCGAACTGTCGTCTCTAGATCTGAAAGTGTCGTAGTTGTCGTTTTCAGTTTTAGGAAGCAATCCATTGTTTTAGATAGTTGATTATACGATTATTATTGCATAAGACTTGATTTACTAGTTTTAAAGTGTCGAAAAGCAATTTCCATTTCAAAATCACAAAGTGTCTCTCTTGTTTTCACTTCGTTTTGAAAAAGAATTTTGTTGAGTACAGTCGCTTTAAAAGTATTTCAATTTTACACATAGTTTTCTTAGTGTCATTTACACATTAAGGGAACTGAAAACCAATACATGCATGCACATTTGCATCTTGAATGCTTGGCTTGATTTAGGACTGTGCATATTAGCGTGTGCTTTGTGCTTTGTGAAGAAAAGATGCTTGACTTTCTTCCCCTTAGTAGCTAGGATTTTCATGCTAAAAGAAGATAAAACATCTATTTATCATCTTAGACTGCATTTAGGAATTATACATACATCACGTGGTGAACCTGAAAGGCAAACAGCTAAGCAAGATCAACTTAAAATAAATCTCAATGAATCTAACAATGCTTTGGAACTTAACGCAACATCTAGAGGTCTAGGCTAGAGACGTATTCCGACGTTGTAAAGCCTGGTAACTGTTGCTTTCAGTGCTGGTTGGGTGATTCCTCCACTTTGAGACGATAAGTGCCAGTACAGACTTGTGCTCCCACGTACCATCATGTATATATTGGGAGACCACTATAGGTTGCATCATTTATCCTTAGGAAGCCGTGTCTGCCTCCCTATCGATCGTAATGCACCGAACACAGCATTCGGGAAGACTGACTGCCATACCGTAAAAAGTATTCTGCAGTTTTACGATTGGTTTGGTAATCCTCTCTACCTAGATCTCCAGAGAAGTCCATTTTT